>JAOXNX010000019.1:22562964-22577813 GCA_028566075.1 Solidago caesia
TAACTCAAAAATAAATACTAGGAACTTATTTAAATGATAAAACTACAAAAGTAGATTATTTTAATACCTTTAATTTTCGAGGCGTTACAACAAGTGTTGTACATTGAATGTAATCATCTCTCAAAAATATGCATAAATATTGAAGTAAAACCGATTAAGCATGTGTAAACAAATTAACTATGTCCCGTGAGTGTATTTGTTGTTACCAAAAAATAATAATTCATATGATTGTGGTCATTTTAATAGATTATCCATAGACTTGTCATCTTTTCCATGAGTTATTCTCCCCCGTAATGTGTATATCTATTGTCACCATGATGTTCTTAAATACACTTTTCAAAAGGGATGACTTGTCGCCTCAATTATCCTGGGTCGCCCAATACATAAATGAATTGAGTTTTAAATATATTTTGATTGAGACGATATTTTTCATATTGACTAAGTCACTTGTTTTGTTTGTCAAGTTTGGTCTTTTGGGAAAGCTAATGCAAACACCCATACATGGCACAAGTATGATACATTGATACATATTTTGTTTGGATGATATATAAAGGGTTACACTTACTACGACAATTTAATATACCGCAAAAACTAAACTAAAAATCCAAAAATTGAAGAAAACCAATATACATATTTTATTTTCTTAAAATCCAAATATACGGTTTGTTTTTTATTTTTAATGAAAAAATTATTGATACATAAAAGCCTAACCCACCCAAATGCATTATATATTACTCGAGGGATACCCGCGCAAAGCGACGCTGGCGGCGACAAGTTGTGGCGGCAGCGAATGGTGGCGGCGGCAGTGGTGGTGTGGTTATTAATGTAAAAATAATTGATGTAAAATGGGTTATTGTAAGTATTTTAGTAGTTGAGGGATCTATGTTGTAAATTATTTCATTAAGAGTATTTTTGAGACATTACTTAAGGAGTTGAATGGAGTAGTTATTTGTTTAGAGGTATTTTGTATTATCGGTTCCTTGGTCCTTAAAAGAAGGGGGTTTGCTATAATAAGTAGTATATATTATTATTTTTATTGAAATAATTTTGTTAGACCATCTTTAACAGGTAGGGTATGGGGTCGATGGCCACCTAGGGTGGCTCGGTGATGAGTTACGGGCCATAGGTGGTGGCTTGGTGGTAAGCTTGTCGGTGAAAGCTTTCACCGATTTAGGTGAAAGGGTGAGCGGATCCGTTTTTTTAATATATACACACATATATTTTGATTGGATATTGTAAGATACAATGAGGTATTAAAAACAATTAAATTAAAATAAATGTAGGGTCTAATTTAAAGGTGATGGGTTATGAGGTAAAAAAGAAGTGACGGTGGTAGGTGACGTTGACGTGACAGTAATTTCGATTACTGTCACGATATTTAGGATTTTTTAGATTTATGTCTTCTTAATTTATGTCTTTTTATGCATTTATGTCTTTTTTTTAGGTTTTTAAATTTTTAATTTTTTTAAAATTAATGTAATGTTTCTATATTTTTATTAATGTATTTGTATTTTTACTAATGAAATGTGTTTTTATTTAATTAGTAAAATGTGTTTTTTTAATTTATAATTAATGATGACGTGACAGTTTAAAATTAAATCAGTGTCAATGTTTGCTGGAAAAAGTTTTCTGTGTGAATATCAGTGTGAAAACTGACGTCACAGTTTAAAACTAAAAACCGACATAAACAGTTACGGATGGTGTAAGAGAGCATAGATTAAGATTATATACGTATAGTATTACTGTACTATATATGTAGCACCATAATGCTACAAGCACACGGAGGGAGGTTTTATTCAATGGTTTAAAAACCGGGGCCGGTCGATTCGACCGGGGTCCGGAGCGAGGTCCGGTTTTTTGAGCTTGGTTTTTTAGCTATTTCGAACCGGCCCGTTTTCTAGTTTTTGGCCGGTTTTTCCCGGTTCAACCGGTTTTGGTTTTTTTTGTAATTCTTATGATGATGTGTATATTTTAATACTATTTTTAGTTGTCTGTGAAGTTTAAACTTATATTTTCTTTAGATTAAAACTATTTGATATTATTTTTCAGTTGATTGTAATTATATTTTGACTATTTTTGTTAAACTGTAACAAGTTTAATAGCATTTTTATAAATAAAACAATTTTAAAAAATTAAAAACACCCAACCGGTTGAACCGGCCGGTTGCACTGGTCCGACCGGTTTGACCAGCCCTAACGAGAAATCCGGTTCGATCTAAAAACCGGTTTTTAAAACATTGGTTTTATTCTTAACCTTCCAAATTATAACTTATACAAAATTTTGGCCCAACTAATTCATTTGTGTTTATGTAAAAATCCCATCTCAAAAAAAAGCTTGATAGCATTATACAAAAATGGAACTTGAATCCTAGTACTTTATGCACAAATTGACAGCCAACTAACTCATTACGTACTTTCGATCATCGATCGAGTACGATATGATTGTGACAAAACATTAAGCAAGTAAATACAGTTAGTGGAGGGGATGGGCATCCTGAGGTCATTTTTCTAACTCACCCGACATATATTTGTGGTTTGAAATGTTTCAAAAAATCTTAGAAATTTATCGTATGTATCCAAGTTTAAATAAATCTACTGTGTTTATACTACTACAAAAAATATAAATACTATTATATGTATCCGCATATACATAACAACCATATAAGTTGTTACGTTAACGGATTTTTTTATTTTTAATTTTTTTTTTTTTTTGTCAGATACATATAAATTATAGCATTAATTATAGGTTATAGTTAATACATTTTCAAACACTTAATTCTATTTGTATATACTCATACTACATAAAAAAGACAACACATACATGAATAGATGAATACGTTATACGTACGTATGTATAGTCTTCTTGTTAATTAAGGAGGACATATTTAACATAATGTATGTACGTACAATTCTAGTAAGCAGTCACCTATCTATCTTTTGTGTCTATTATTAATACACACATAACACGCCCATATGTATCTTCCCCAACTTTGAAAACTATTAAACTATGGAAACCATCATTATATCAACTTCAGGGAGTTTCGTCTCAACAAAGATTAATTATTGGCCAAAATATGGTAGTTGTTCACCCATTTTAATGGCATGCAAACCACCAAAATCTACTTATGATGTTATGATGATGAAGAAGAAGAATAGGGTCATCAATTGTAACAATGCGACCACAACAACAAAGATCGTCTATAAGGACAACTGGTTTGATCGTTTAGCCATCAATTACATCTCCCAAACCGTCCAAAATACATCGGGTTCATTCTTTTCTCTTATATATTACCAATATCACTTCTTAATATATGTATATAATCTCATACAAACAATATACTAATTAAGATGACCAAAAAACCATGTTTAAGGACATGAAATATATACTACTTGTGAATCATTTGTATATCACTGAATCTAAGATTTAAATTATATTCGACAAGTTTTAAGTCCTTAATCATTTTATCTATTAGATATGTAGTTGAATAAATGAGTTAGCTTTGTTACAAACTGGTATGATGCATGATTGGCATAGCCTTATATGTTAAACAAGCTAGATGCCATATATATATATGGATCAGTTTGTCAGATTTGGTTTAATTTGTTAGGTATTTGTTAATCTTTAGATGTCAGAAAATGCAGGGATGAGAAACGAGGAAATCGGGTATGAGAGCTTGGTGATGGCATCTCGAGCAGTGTTTCAAAACTTTGATCTGATCCAGCAACGCCAACTCATTGTGAAGGCTCTCTTGAATGCTATTCCTAGCCCTTTCATCACCCTGGCAAGTTCATCGATCTTTATGCTATCTTTTAAGCGTTTTAATTAGACGGTGATGTTTCTCTAAAATTAATGATTATGATTTATTAATTGGCCCATTAATTAATACTCATAATATTTTCCATTGATTGGGTGTTCTCTACTTCTCTGTATAATAGAAACAATATATACATAAGATTGTTACACCAAAAAAGAAATACTCTTCTGCAAAAAGGTTCTTGAATTTTTGCCTAAACAAACTCTCCCAATTATCACCAAGTAATATTTGTGTAACCCGGACAATTCGGATCAAATTATTTCTTCTGGAAAGTGATATAACACGATTCATTGAGATATCTGGTCATGATTATATATATATATATATATACCAATTAAAATTAAAATACTAATTAAGTTGAACAAGTTTGAGAATTAAATCATTATAACCTTAAATTAAAGCAGTAGAAAATTTGGATAATAATCAATTTGCTTTCCTTTAATCAAGGCCGGCTCAGAGGGCGTGCAAGAGGTGCCACCGAGCCGGGCCCATCCCCTCCGAGGGCCCACCCCTTCCAAGTGGCAGTCCGATTCCGGCTATAGTGATGGTTGCCGATGGTGGTGGTCGCCGGGATGTCAAAAGGAGGGAAAAAAAAGAGTAATGGAGACTCGTACACATGACCAGCTACATATAAAAGAGAGCCGCACGTTATTTGTTTAATAATCTAAATCATATTATAACTTTTTGTCATACTTTATTGCATGACGAAAACATTTATTGTCGTAATGTTATATTTTTATATTTTATTATTGACTTATTATTTCGGACCCATTTTTTTTTTTCGAGCCGGGCCCTAAAAGTTTTTTATATTTTCGGAGACAGCACTGCCTTTAATGCAAAGTTAATTTCTATTTTGGGTTATCCTAGCATGTTCTTAATTTGTAGGCATGCTTTACGCCTTTACAGAGAATATCTCAAGTTATAAAGCATATATCTTAACAAAAATCTTTATGTATTGACATCTAAGTTAAATATACAGAATAAAATTTCTATAAGGTTAAAAACATGCCGAAAAAAGAAATTTTAACTCTTTGCTATTGTACTGATTAAGCAGTTTAGAAAGTTTTTACCTCCTTCAAAGTTTACGAGGGAGTCATGCGCAGCATTCACCTCTTTCTTCTTCCGTTGGCTCCTTGGTCCATGCGAGGTAGGTGCTAAGATTTACTGATTCATGTCCATTGTGCTTCTAGTTAACCAAGTTGCTTTTAACAGAAATCAGAATTGCATATATGGTATGATGATCTACTCATGCCTAAAAGTTGTTACCATTTAGAAGGCGGAAACTTCACTTGTTTGCCCCCTTCTTGACTCAGTCACTCACTGCTACTATTACTTAGTGTAGAACTATTTATATATTCTTATGCCCTTTACAAAAACTTGATAGAAGGATATATGCATACAGATTACAGAGTTGTATAACCAATAGTTATTACATGCAATATTCTACTGGGTATATCTTAATGATCTTTACTATTATTTTGATTTTGAATAAAAGGTAAGAGAGTCTGAGGTTGAAGGGGTTAAAGAGAAAAATGTAGTCTACATAAACAAATGCAGGTACTTCTCTTCTTTACACTTTGATTTTTGTATAATTCTAAAATATACCCCAATGTCATACTTAAGAATTATATTCAGGTTTCTAGAGACGAGTAATTGCGCAGGAATGTGCACCAATATGTGCAAGATACCAACACAAGAGTTTATGAAGAACACTTTAGGCATCTCAGTCAACATGGTTCCAAGTAAGTAGACGCTAAAATAGGCAATTTAGAACAACATACAAACTAGAATTAATCGATTCATAGCAGGAAAGTGCACTCATTACAAATATATATGTAATGCAATACCCACAAACTGAATTGCAGATTTTGATGATATGAGTTGTGAGTATATATTCGGTGAGGAACCTCCAGCACTACAAGACGACCCTGCATTAAAACAACCATGCTACAAACTATGTAAGTTATTCCGGTCCTATGCATATTGCGCTTTTTCTAAGTTTGTCTTGTGTGCTGTTTATTACGCCTTTGTTGTGGGTGGGTATCATGCAGGTAATGTGAAACATAAGCATGATACAAGCTGCATGAGCTAATTCCCTAAAAAATATGCTATGTGAAGACCAAAAGGAACCACTACATATGTTCATTCACCAATCAATCGAATATAAACTATCAAACATATAGCTATTGTTTGGAGATCTCGAATTCAAATTATATAACAATTCCAAGTAGTATAAATGTAAAATAATACAAAGTAAACCAGAAACGTATTTTTGTTCGTAGCTTGATTGCTGGTATCATTGATTTCGCCCAATTTCTGATAATGCATCTGCAAGAGTATATCCTTCACAAGCGCATTGCCTTGCCAAAGTATGCTAGACATTTACCCTACTCTGTAACAATTAGTAGGGTAGTATTATAGCAACTCAAACTTCTTTTAATCGTTCTTCAAAAACACCATTCAATATATGTTATTCTAGCAGTGACAGAACAAAGCAACCCAAAAAAATGTGCTAGTAAACAAGAGAAATAATGTACAAAAGTTGTCTAATACACGACCATGTAGCCAGAGCATGATTAACTGAGACTCATGGTATTGACCATGGCTTGGTAGAGGATCGTTGCCACTCCAGTTAATGGATCCTAGCATGGCTACATGGTTGTCTAACAGACATTTTGCCCAAACAATGTACTAATAAAGAAGGGAAACAAATATGTCACACCCACATGGTACACCTAATTACTATATAGGTTTTGGTTCAAATAAAACAAGTATTAAAGTAAAACAAATAAAACAATTCATTTCTCTTAGCTGAAAATTGTTGTGCATCATGAAAATCTTCGTGCATCAGTGTATATACGTGTGCTCTACGAATCTTCGTGCATCAGTTTTATCATGATCTAATGGTCAAGATCTTATCCTATTTGTTTTACTTTAATACTTGTTTTACAATAACCAGACCCTTACTATATATATGTGAGATGCAAAGGACATAAATTGACTTCCTATTTATTTCAACTGATCACACAATTTTACTTTCTTTTATACAAGTTTCATTACAACTTCTATATAAATTTGTTACAACAATATTGTTCTGGATATCCAAACTTCAACTGCCATTAAAGAGTTATCGTAGATTACTTCCCTCCTTAACCGAAAACTCGTCAAGCCCATGACCCGAAGTAAGTTTTGAAGTCTCGAGGAGTTTCTCCCCATCGCCCCACAAAGCATACGCACTTTCCCCATGCACCTCCTCATCCCCGAACTCCAACTCTTCTTCGCTTAATCTAAGAGGGATGATGACTCTAATTGCTAAACAGATCAGACTTGTAATTACAATGTTCCACACTACAACGAATAATATTCCTAGCAATTGGATGCCCATTTGGTGTAACCCACCCTTCACATTTCCTGTTTTAAAACCTTTAGCGAGTCCTATGTTTTTTTCCCACGTGTCTGTTGTTGTGTCATAGAAAATACGACTTAGCCCTGGCTCGGCAAAGAAACCCGTTAGGATGCCACCTAGAGACCCCGCCACCGCATGGGTGTGGAACACCGCCATTGTGTCATCAATTTGTTTTAGTAGTGAGACTCTCTTGTGTAGCACCATCATTGTGAACCATGGTATGCTACCAGATAGGAGTCCCATTATTATTGCTGCCCAACCTTGAACAACTCCTGTTCATTACATCTATTTAGAATCCGATAAACTTTTGTTTTTCGTCTTTGAGTTGGTATTTTTAGAGGCGTCAAAATGGGATGAAATGGTAACAAGTCAAATACAACATCAGTTTATTCATATGGGTCTGGTCGGGCCGACCCAAACTGAAAACTGTGATTTAAGATGTTGAATTTTGAAAAGTACGATTTGGGTCGCGTTTGACTTGTAAATAGTTTCTTCAATGTTACTGATTTAAGCCCTTAGTAATAAAACATAAGCAAAGCGACTCATTCATAAGTAAACAGGTCAAAATAAGCACATCTAATATTTTCGTGATAACCACTTATATCTTACCAGCAGCTGGGGTGATGCATACTAATCCAGTGATCATGCCTTGTGTAGCACCAATAACGGAAGGCTTTTCAAAGAAATAGATATCTAGCAAGAGCCATGTTAACAAGCTCATGGCTGCACACACATGTGTATTAAGGACAGCGAGCGAAGCATCCTTACTTGCCATATAAGGATCACCTCCATTAAACCCTGTCCATCCCATCCATAATATACCCGCCCCTAAGAGCATCAATAGTATGTTGTTGGGCGGAAACCTTTCACGATCTTTACTTTCCCTCGGTCCAACCTATCAGCATATTAATAAGAAAGAAAAAAAAAAGTGTTGTAATAAATATCATTTTGTGAAAGATTGTAAAAAAGACATAAAACTAACGATGAAATTACTTGGTTACCCAATAAGCCGCCGTGAAACCAGCAACTCCAGAAGAAAGATGAATAACATAACCACCAGAATAATCAATGATACCCATTTGGGATAGCCAACCATCAGGACACCATATGCTATACGCGCCAACTGTATATGAGCACGTTAGCCAAACCGGAACAAACACCATCCAAGCATAGAAACTCATTCGCCCCAATAGAGCACCGGCTATCAAAATCAACGTGATAGCAGCAAAAACAAATTGAAAGAATATCATTGTTGCATTGGGAAACTTTCCGGCAAAAGCTCTTTCAAGTAGATAACTAGCCCTTAGTGATGCAACACCCGGTCTCCCAACGAAAGGTAAAAATTTCTCTGAACCAAAGGACATCTGGTAACCCCAACCAACCCAACACACCAAGACCGCTGCAAAGGCAAAAAGTGCCATGAAACACGAGTTCACGGCCCATTTCTTTTTGACAATGCTACCATACAATATGACTAGCCCCGGGACACTTTGGAGGCCAACCATTGTGGCCGCCGTTAGTTGCCATGCATTGTCGCCTCTGCTCATCCATTCTGGGCTAGCATCATTAGGAATAAGGTTTGGTGGAAGGATGAATGACATATTATTATTATTCTTTGAATATTCGAGAATAATAATTATAATAATAATGACGTGATTAGAATTATGAATATTGTTTAGTACATGTATATATATATGCAATGTTTCGGACATGTCGATCTACCAAAATGCCCCTATGTGGTATGTGATCGGAATGTCGATATGGTACGTGAGAAGGGGTAAAAAAGGAAATTTGAATAGCAAGACAAGAATATGAGTTGTTCACTTGTTTGCATTGGATGAAAACGGAGACACCAAAGCCCATAAGATATAGATGGATTCATTGCTATTGAAAGGCTAAGAAATCAATGGAATCTTAGATACCTGTTAACTTAACATACAACTTATTTAAATATATAATTATTCATAACATATGGTTGGTTATTGTAAAACAAATATTAAAGTAAAATGGATAGGAAAAGATCTTGACCATTGGATCATGATAAAATTGATACATGAAGATTCATAAAGCACAAGTATATACGAATGATGCACAACGATTTTCCATTAAAAGAAAAAGATTGTTTTACTTGTTTTACTTTAATACTTGTTTTATTTGAACCAAAACACCTATATATTATATATGTAATTTGAACCTGATCCTATATATATATATATAAATATATATATATATATATATATATATATATATATAAGATCCAACGACATTGCAACATTGAACAATATCACATAACAAAAGCCAACATTTTAATTTATATTTGGGTTAAAGTTCATTCAATAGCAACACACGTTAAAGCAGCTCTCCCTTTAAGATGCAGCATCGGTTTATACAATATTACAAAAATATTGATTAGTGAATTCGTGAAAACCCCAAGGCAAATCTTGCATCAATTGTCATCGTGGACATAAGAAATGCTTGGGTTTATGAGTAAATTTTGAGACAACAAACGCAGATGTTTGGGTTCATTAGTAAATTTTGAGACCACAAATGCTATAAATCACACGAGCGCGGTAAAGATTGCGCAGATAAAACTAGTACTAGAGTACACTGTGAGTACTTTGAAGGTCACCCACCCTCTGGTACTACTAGTTCCACCTAACCAAGTTTAAGTGCACTCGTAGGATTTTATAGTCTATAATTGTTAGATTGATTTTAACTACAGATATATTATAGCCGTAAAACGCCAAAAATAACTTTAGCCTTTGTAACCATCTATTAAAAAAGAAATTATTGAATTCTAACAAGTGTTAGCCTTTGTAACCATCTATTATATGCATTTTGTAACTTAGGTTCGTCTCCTTCCAACAAGATCATCTCTGTAGATTATCCCAATTTGTGCATATTCTTCACATGAACGAGCAGCACCGGCTCACCCTGACCAAAATGCTTGAAGCGAACCCTCAACATTTATGGTTTACTTGAATCAAATAGCATAATGGTCAAATGCTTAAAAAAAGAAATTATTGAATTCTAACAAGTGTTCACACACCATAGTTGAAATCAAAACCACAAATCATCCGATACAAACTATTAAAAAAAATAATAAGTAACCGTCTCTCAGATCGGTTGACCTTTTGGAACTATTTGGTCCTTGAGCCACATGTAAACAGGGACCAAGACGTAGTAAACTCCAGCCAGTGCACCAATGAGAAAGCGTGCAAGGAACACGAATGGGTTCACTGGCTTCTCAATATCCTCTACTTTGGGACCGAGCTGCGAAACATAACAATACAGAATGCCAATAAGAAATGAGAAAAAGCACTCTAAAAACCCAAAAGATAACCGAAGGTTAACGGTATAGTTGTGAGATCATGCTTACAAATAAAGAAAACATGTATCCACTCGAATATCAAGATCTTAAGGGGTGTTTGGATATGACTTTGAAAGTATTTATGTGACGTTGAATGATCAGACGTTGAATGATCAGAATCAGATAAACAGATACAATAATGCACGCTGTAAGAAATAGTGTTTGTGCTCTTTTTGTTTGAATTTGTAATAATCAGATAATCGGTTGTTTTGAGTTTTTTGGTAAACTGTGATTATAACAAAATCAATAGACAAAATGAAAACAAAAGACCATTCTTGTGAAAGAAGGGTTGGTTCAGTGATGCACATCAACTCTTTACTTAGCATTGTTTTATGATCAAGAAAACAGCAGTAAACCAAGGGCCAGATTTTCGAAAATACAGAGATTCAGGCTAAGTGTTTGCCAGTTTAAGTCTTTAGTCCCTCAAAAAGTTTCAAATTTGACAAGATTTGGTTTACAAGTATATATATTTCCAGAATCAATCTTGAGCATTATGATCAAATAAGGGACCCTTTTCCAGGTACAAGTATATAACCTTTACCACGTAACCAGGTCCCAGGTCCCAGGTCCCTTATCTAATTTTAACCTTATAACATAGGCCCTTAAAGGTTGACTTTAAAAGTATGTTCCCTAAGATACAAATCAGCTGAAAGTACGTTCCTTTTGCGTGCAATATGCCACATATATATAAATATTGGAGTTAAGTGAATGCTCGTTAAGGAAAGATAACAGAGTTTAGTGATGAGTACAAGATAAGAATACGTTACCTGCAATGGTGAATCCCCTGATGCAGGTTTCACTCCGGTAACAGAGCAGCCCATGATCAAACCATGGCGACGCACCCCACGATACCATTTTGGGCCAATTCTCTTGATCTTGACATCTTTGAATCCAGCCTTTTCAAACCACTCAATGTACTCTTCCTCCTTTGGAAAGAGCATCCACATGTCTGCAAAGAAACGAGATAACCAATATGTCGGATACACAGGCCCGATTAAACATGCCTTCCCTCCTATCTTTAGGACCCTGTATGCTTCTTTAATGCCTCGTTGTGGGTCCGGCCAGTACTCAATGCTGCGAGAATATATGCACAAATCACGTAAGTCATATTCATATTAAGTTTCATCTTTTTTACTGGAAACAGAACAAGTTAAAAAAGGTCAAAGAATAAGGTTCTATTTACTCTTGTCATTTAGTATTCTGACATGCCACTGGCATGTAGCTCAATTGGTAATGGGTGGGGGCATCTTTGCCACAAATAACACAAGGCCTTGGGTTCAAGCCCGAGCACCCCCATAGCCTCAACGGTTGAGCGAGTCAGGTATGCCCCCTACATTATGGATAGACATCCGGTTTGGGTTATCGGTTACCAACCTTTTCCACAAATTTAGCATTCTGACACTGTTTGTTGGCTTTTTAACAAGAGAGTCGCATATATGTTATGGGTTGCATTTACGTGGCACGAAGATGATTGGGATGGGGCCATGAAATGAATAAAGGATAAAGAATGCAAACATATTGCATCTTAATGTCTTTAGTTAACAAATTAACGTACTCTATAGCCTATTAGCAACTCTCACGCTTCACCACTTGACCTGTTACAACAAAAATAGAACCTAATTGATCTATTTATCCATACGAGCAGGAATTGCTCATTATAATCAAGATTGTTACAAAATGGGACTTTGTGAACTGAAAGAGCCTCACGTCATAGGTGTTACATATAAATAACTTTAATTTACTCATCTAAAATGAGTCATAGCCGCTGTAATCAGCATTCTTGTGAAAATGAAAGAAAGAAAAAAAAAAAAAAAAAAAACATATTCTGCAAGAACAATGGTTAGTGAAATCAATCATTCAGTCTAAAATGTAACATAAAACAAATGCAAATAATGAAATACACAAAAACAACAGTTTTGAGATAACATACCTTCCAGCAGATATATATCGATCAGCATAATCAGTTTTAAAAGGTAGATCCTCAGCATCACCCTCAATGAACTTGCATTCTTTCAACGGTTCCTTTTGCTTCGCTTTCGCAAGCTGATGTGGCGATTGATCCAAAATCGTAACATTCTTAGCATGAACGTGTTTCACAATACCTAAAGTAGTGAACCCTGTACCCCCACCAACATCCACCACCACCATATGAGGGCTATAAAGATCAGCCGGTTCCAATGCTTCATCTCTCATATCTTCGGTCCAATGACCCGGGTTTATCACATGATCATACACAATCGACAAAAACCTATAAAACCAAAATGCCTCTTTTTTGTGTTGTATGAACCTAGGCTGTGAAGCTGGCCTTGGTACAGACATGCTACACTTAGGCACAATCAAGGTTCTACTTCCAACTCTAAGTATCGAATTCCGACTAACCAAATTGATTTTGGGGGAAAACTTTCTACCACACAAATCTGACCCATTAAACCCTAACCCATTTGGGCCTACTCTTCCTCTTATTAATGCAAGATTCTCAGCTCCATACAGCATTGAAGAAGCCATTATTGCTAATTAAACCCCAAAATATATCAAAAACACATACAACTTGTAACTCACTAATTTCAAGATTTTAGCAATACCCAAATGGAAAATTTAATGATTTTGAGTTTATATTAACAAAATTCAAGATTTTGAGAATAACCCAGATTGGAATTTGATTAAAAATGTAATCTTTAAGAAATTCAGTTCAAAATTATTGCATGCAAAATGAAGGAGATCAGAGTTTGTGACAAATTGAAGAAACAGGGCTTACCAGTTATAGCTCAAATCACCATTGATAGAGTTGTGGTATGGAGTGTGTGAAGTTGGTGTGGTAGGTGTTGGAGAAGAGAACAAGTAGAGAGCCCTTGAAGTAGTGACAAGTGAAATATAGAACAGGCTAAGGCTGTTAGCTAGATTACAGAAATCATGTGGTGATGAAATTTCTGCAAACCAGACAAAATGATATTATTTTCTATTTACTTTTTTAAGTTATTCTTAAAGGTTGTTTGGACTCTTTATTAAAAAAAAAAAAAAACATAACATGTATTTTTCTAACAGCATGTTTATATATGTTTCTCTCTTTATAATCTTTAAATTTTTTTAAAATATTTAGCCATGTGATTAAATTCAATGTGAGAAAGGCATATATATTATCCCCTTAAAAAAATGGTTTTTGTATTATAAAAACCTCCAAATTCTCGGGATAGCAGCCCTGCAGTTGACTGCATGGAAGAAGGCTACAGCACTGTGTTTTTTTTTTTTGTTATCAACTTCGGAGTCTATTAAATGTACAAAATACATCCTTCATTTAAAAATTAGGTGAGGGGACTGCATCAATCAAAGCTGCAGTCAACATCAGCTTTGATTTCCCCCGAAATTATATACTATATTAAATCAAATATATGTAAGGTCAAACCAAATCAGTTTTTCCGGTTGAACGGGTTTTTGGCCCAACAAAAAACTGGTTATTTATTTCCAAAAAAAAGTATAAAATATATATATATACTGAGTTTTTAATCTTCTCATTTTATTGTTAGCATTGTTAAAACTAAATGTTATCATTGTTCATTATTTTAAGAGAAAATAACATAAATACCCAAAAAATACTAAAAATATACCATTTTAACCAATTTTTTTTTTTTTTACACAAAATACCCATAAAAATCGCAATGGAAAGCCAAAATCGCAATAGAAAAGTCAAAATCGCAATGGAAAAGTCCAAAATCGCAATGGAAAAGTCCAAAATCGCAATGGAAAGGTCCAAAATCGCAATGGAAAAGTGCAAAATCGCAATGGAAAAGCCCAAAATCGCAATGGAAAAGCCAAAATCGCAATGGGAAAGGCAAAATCGCAATGGACAAGGCAAAATCGCAATGGGAAAGGCAAAATCGCAATGGAAAAGGTAATTTCTAAAAAAAAAAAATTTTTTTTTAAATTTTTTTTTAAAATTTACAAATATATCTAAATTTTTTTAAAAAGTCTATATATGATTAGAGTAATGACATATAGGATTAATTGGTAAACTTACAAATATATCTAAAAATTTAATGCTGACATATATCATGATAAGCGACAAATTCAAAGATAAAAATTGACAATATACCTATAAATTTGGTGCTAACATATGTGATGATTATTAACTAATTCTGAAAAAGAAATTACATAAAGTCATTGTTTTTCGATCTTTGAATTTTAGTTAATGATAATGTCATGTGTCAATACTAAATTTTTAGACATATTTGTAAGTATACCAAATTAGGCAGACTTATCATTTT
>JAOXNX010000019.1:22585709-22598057 GCA_028566075.1 Solidago caesia
ACCCCTGAATTTTATGGTAAGTGTACAATTATTTAATGCACCTTATATACAGCCCTTAGGGCTTTGTTTAGCAAAACTCATAAAGTAAACATACATGTATTTTGTTTTTTGGGAAGGGATATCGGATTGGATGATAGAATTTGATATGTTTTAAGGATGATAGAATAGAATCTAATATATTTGATATATTTTAGGGGTTTGTTTTGAAATAAAACAATTTATACATTAAAAATAAAAAATAAATAAAGTTGACATATGACGTCATGTAAACAATTTTTTAAATAAAGCAAATACATGGACTTCTTCTTTATATAAGAGATAGATGTTTGTAACGCAATGTATATTTATGTAAAAATTTGAGAATTCAACACGGTAGTTAAACAAAACGTAACCTACAAAATTTATATGTATTGTAACATAAAAGTTATACAAAACTTACACGAAACTTTATAAAAAAAAAAATGAAAAGTAGAAACCACCCACGGTTTTCAAACAGTGGGTTGCTTTGACAACTAGTGGTGGTTGTCTTGATTTTCCGACGACTCCAATGCACAACGTATGTGTGTGTACATACACATAACCCCCCACAGTATATACTGTAGTTGTTGGTGTGCTAAAACAATTAAATATCTAGAATTAGATCCCTTTTTTACTTGCACAGGCCATATCTAGAAGAAGACAAATTAAGACATAGACGTAGACATGGACATAGACGTAGACATAGACATATAGGGTGAGAAAGAGAGATAGATGGCTTTGGATAAGAAAGAAAAAGTTTTCAGGCTATAAATTTTAGAAAATATGTTTTTTGAGTTTTTTAAAGGAAAGAAAGAAAAGAATACAAATGATTACAAAACAAATTTTCTTCTTGAGACTTCACTTCCATTCATTTCCTTTCGTTCAAAAAACAAACTCAAGAACACACTAGTTTAAGTAATCCATCTTACAGTTATATTATCAAAATGAAAAGTAAAAACCACCCACGGTTTTCAAACAGCGGTTGTTTTGGTATTGATCATTGTTTTGAAAATTTCAATAACTGTATCCGCCATTCATTATAAAGAAAGAAATAGGGAGGAAGAAGATAAAGTGAAAATGACTAATTTGTCACATGATCGTAAAAAGGATTACCAATGTAATTTGAACACATAAAGAATCAAATGTGTAATTATGATATACCCACAAAGACCATCTTGTCTTGTAATTTTGATATTTTAAGTGTAATAAATCTAATCCTTTAATCATATCATATCATATCAAGATATATTTGTTGATTGTGTTGATTAGGCCAGTGCCTATCATAGCATCTTCACCTCGGCATAATGCTCATTCACCTCGGCATGATAGGCACCATCTCTGTATGGTGTCGGCGTGGCAATGCTCGGCGTATGTGTGAATTGGCAAAACGAGCGTATGTGTGTATATGTGTGTGTGATTTTATATTTTTTTTATTGGGGATGAGGTGAGGATGAGAGTATGATAGATAGTAGGTAGTTCTTGGGTGTGTCTTGGAGAGAGAAAGCTGATGTGGCAGTGAAGATGAGGGAGAGATGGCGGCATGATATGGAGAGGCCTTATAAGATTTAAGGATGTTGATTGCTTATAAGATTTTTTTTTTTCTTTTTAATTTAAAAAAAAAAAAAGAAGACAACGTTGTTGTGAAATTTTACAGATCCATTGAGATTGAATCCCACCGGCCCATTTTCCCTCTTTTTTATTCTAAAATTTAATTACCATGGATCCATTTCACATATTTTGGCAAAGTTATTTTTTAATGGTCTAGGTCCAATCCATCAGACATTTGCAATATTTGAATTGGGTTATTTGGATTTAGTTTGGTGTTTGAGTAAAACCGAATAAAAAAGTCGTTTAATGGTTCGGTTTTGGTTTAAAAAACTTTTAACTGGGGCCCACTCAAAATCCGATTAAGCATTTCATATGTATACTCCTTAATAAAAGAGAACCCCTCTCCCCTTTACTTAAAAAAACGTCTAGATCTTCCTATCTTGTCCCTCACTTCTATTCACTAATTTAAACATCTCCACCTAATATACCTATAATACCCTTAATAAAATTATTTACAATATAGATCCCTCAACCCTTAAAATAACTACACTACCACTTCTACATCAATTATTTTTACATTCACCACCACACCACCACAGCCGCCCCCACTACCCGTTGACACCACCGCCACCACCACACCGTCACTACCACCATAGCCGCCGCATCGCGTGGACATGTATCTAGTAAAATAGAATATGAGGTCTTCAAATATAAAAAATAGCTATACAG
The DNA here is from genome assembly GCA_028566075.1 of Solidago caesia. Lineage (NCBI taxonomy): Eukaryota > Viridiplantae > Streptophyta > Magnoliopsida > Asterales > Asteraceae > Solidago > Solidago caesia. The sequence continues at coordinate 22,588,005 of JAOXNX010000019.1, forward strand.
AATCTAAAATAGCCTCGTTTAGTTATATTAAACTAATAGTTTAGAGACGGAGAATTTTTGGTTCCAAAATCCAAATCACCCTTCACTTCACACTGCCCCGATCCCCGTTATTTTCCGGCGATCTTCCCTTAGATCTCACCGATCAGGTATATATATATATGTATGTGTTTCATAACGAGATTCATTATCTGTTTCCACTCGATTATATATATATATATATCCAATTGCCTATAATTTATGAATAATTAATTTAGGTTTTAGTGATGATGACCATTAGGCAATTGACCACTATTTCGATACACTAGTAGATGTAGATGTAGATGATATGCATTATTATTACCTAATTTTCAATATCATGTCAGACCAGCCACCAATGGTAGAGCCCATCATACATTTTTCTAACCTTAGTTATCTTTATCTGTACTCGCGCTGATAATACAGTTAATTGTTCTTTTGTAATCAATATTTATACGTACACTGTTTCAATTCGGTTACATTGTATCAGAGCTAGGGGCAGGGAGACCCGTCTTGAATTAGAAGAGAATTTTTATAAGGTTATTAATTAATGGTATTTTTATGAATTTTCCCCTTGAAGGATTTGCCTCGTCAGTAATAGTTTCCTGGCTCTGCTCGGTGATTAGAGCAATATGTTGTGGATATTTCTTTGGCTTAATGGTGTATTTTTGCAGATTATTTACAGAAGCATAGCAGCAACGTGTTAAGTTTGAAACATAAGAGCTATGGGGACTGAAAATCCCAACCAGGCTAATGACTATCCAAGGCAAGCTGCTCCTTTTGCCCCTCCTCAAAGCAGCTCACCTTTTTCATCATCTCGTCCTGTCGTTGGATCGCAGGCTTCTGCTTTCAGGCCAACATCAGTCCCTACTCCGACTTCAGTTCCTGCTCCCCCGAGTGCACCTCCATCTTTCCCATCTGGGCCTGTGGCTGGATCAGAGGTTCCTGGTTTTAGACCCATGCAAACAGCTAGGCCTACTGCTTCTTATGGCCCACCAACCAGTGGACCTTTCCAGCGATTCCCAACTCCGTCATTCCCCTCAACAGCTCAAGCACCTCCACTACGCACTTCTCCCGTTGGACAGCCTGTATTTCCTCCAACTACTAGACCTCCTCCTGCAACTCAGGGTCCACCCATGTCAAATTTTCAGAACCGTCAACCCCAAATATCACCAATGCCTATCGGTTCTCCACCTCAAAGCGTGAGCACTGTGCCTTCTAGCAATAACGGTCCCCAGTCAATAGATTCACGGTACTTTTCTTCCAGTTCAAGTATGCAGCAGCCACAACCTTTGATTGGGCCACCTCATCCCGCTGCTGTACGGGCTCCTTCATCATCTGCTTGGCCTGGATATCCAGCGGCGCCTGTTTCTTATCAAGGAGGTTATGCTCCACCTCAGCCAACCACATCAGTCTCCTATTCTTCTCATCAAAGTGGTTATGGATCGGCTCCACCCGTAGCATCTCCTCCAGGAATGCATGTTGGAGGCTCCTCACCGCCAACAGGAGGTATGTCAGGATTGGTTGAAGACTTCAACTCACTTTTTATCGGGTCTGCTCCAGGATCTTATGATGCTGGGCTTGATGCTAAAGCGTTGCCAAGACCACTGGATGGTGATGTAGAACCAAGCTCTTTTGCTCAGTTGTATCCCATGAATTGCAATTCCAGATATTTACGGCTTACTACTAGTGCCATACCAAGCTCTCAGTCCCTAGTTTCAAGGTGGCATTTGCCTCTTGGAGCAGTTGTTTGTCCACTGGCAGAAACTCCTGAAGGGGTAAGCATCTATACAATCAGCGCAATTACTCTAAATATACACTTTAGGTTCAACAAGACATTTGGACCAACTACTTTAGGATAAAAGGCTTGTTATACCTTGAATAACATTTTGATTTACTTCTGAACTGCTTTTTCAGGAGGAAGTCCCCATAGTTAATTTTGCCACAACGGGCATTGTGCGTTGTAGAAGATGTCGTACGTATGTGAACCCATATGTGACTTTTACTGATAGCGGAAGAAAGTGGCGATGCAATATATGTGCCATGCTCAATGATGGTAATGCTTTGAAGTTTAATTTCATTTTAATCTTATATCAATTTCTTTTTTCGCTTTTCCACCACAGCAAGTGTCAGCTTTAGCAAAACTTCTGTAACGATATATCATGACATAAAGTTCCCTTTTGTTTTGTTGAGGTTTCTAAGAAGCTTTAAGTTTGTCACTACCTCTTTTTCGTATGGTGTATTTTGAAGAGTACTATATATGTTTTGCAGATGGACTTCAAAAACTTAAAAGTAATTTCCTTGCTGTTATAGGCTGTAATTACATCCGTAGTGTCTCTATATTATGTGTAGAGTTTGAGTCATAGAACTGATATTACGTAAAACTATAAAAGCGCTTTTGCATTATTGAGGGTTTCTATACGGCTTTCATGTGCATGCTTTCTGTTTTAGTGGCTGTTCCAGTTTCCATTGAATGTGTTCATAAGAATTATATTTGGTTATGCTTATAATCTTGATAATTACTATCACTTATCGGTGTTTCCTCTTGCACACTCTTGAGATTTAAGATTTTTACTTTTTCTATTGGAATCTTGCAGCTGGCAGCTTTGTATTCATTCTAATCAATATCTATCTTGATGTACAGTGCAACCTGATTATTTCGCTCAGTTGGACGCCACTGGAAAAAGGGTTGATTTAGATCAACGTCCCGAGCTTACGAAGGGTTGTGTGGAATTTGTTGCTCCAGCTGAGTACATGGTGCGGCCACCAATGCCACCATTGTACTTTTTCCTGATCGATGTATCAGTATATTCTGTTAAAAGTGGAATGCTTGAGGTACTCTTCATCTCCAGCAATATTGCTTTGGCAAATCATACCTTTTGTAATCCTTACATTTATGTATTCTAAATAGCTTATATGGATTAACATATGAAGCTAATTAATAGTAACTAGTTTATCCATGGGTTTTTCGTTCTGGGTAAGGCATACTATAGGTACGAAGTAGGGAGGATTATGTGATCTGGTGAAACTTAATTTGTTACCTTAGGTCTTTGCTGGACTTTGATCTGTCCATCTGATGTGACAGACCAACAACATTAACAGCGTAACTAATTCATACATGTTTGAGACCCGTTTGGATATCAGAGTTCAGACTAAGCCTGAAAATTGTGGCAACTCTGAATTTACTTATCATTTATAATTAATATGTATATATGTTTCATTATGTTACATTTGGTAATCGTTTTTATTTGTTGTTAACCTGGTTTACATCTCGAAGTGGTTACTTGTATATCTGTTCAATAACCTTTGGCTCTGTTGTAATTGCTCGTCTCTTTGATTTTATAGGTGATTGCACATACTATCAAATCATGTTTGGATAAATTGCCAGGCAGCACCAGAACACAGATTGGGTTCATTACTTTTGACAGCACAATTCATTTTTACAATATGAAGGTAAGTGATTTAGAAATTTACTGGCTGTAAAACATGCTATCGTTTCTCTAACATATTGCTTAACTTATGTTGAAGAATTTATTTTCTTTGTATTGCCAGTCGTCTTTGACGCAGCCTCAAATGATGGTGGTGTCTGATTTGGATGATATATTTATTCCCTTGCCAGATGATCTCCTTGTCAACTTGTCAGAATCTAGAACTGTGGTGGATGCTTTTCTGGATAGCCTGCCTTCTATGTTTCAAGACAATGAGAATGTGGAATCTGCTTTTGGGCCAGCCCTCAAAGCAGCTTTCATGGTTATGGTTGGTTTATTTAATTCTCCACCGCTTAAATATATAATATGTGGCATTATATCGGCTATCACAAGCTTGCTTGTATTATGCAATGCTTCTTCTGATGTTGATTATTGTGAAATTGCATTTATCTAGTCGACATGGCAATTTCAACCAATTAAGAATGTGCCATTTTGGATGTGTTCATCTCAAATGGTCAAATGAAAGATAAATTAAAAGGGAGTCATGTCAAATGGGATACATAGGTTAGAGGGTGTACTATCCTTTTTTTATTTTTAATATTGCATACAGTCTTCAGAATTGTTTTGTTCAAACATTTAGTAAGTTTTTTAATAACATTGCTTTGTAATCATAGTTACCGCATCAAAATTTATATATTATCTTAAAAAATGGACTAAATTTTGTGGGTCAATCCAACCCGGTAAAAAATAGCTCACTTCAATTTGAGCCTAATTTGACCCATTAGCCAACTTGCTCATCTTTCTAACATTGATATTTAGCTGGCTTTCTGAAGCGGTTGATTGTGTATTATTGATTCATCATTGACATTAGTGTCTTCAATTAATGCAGAGCCAACTGGGAGGGAAATTGTTAATTTTCCAAAGTACTCTTCCATCACTTGGTGTTGGTCGGTTAAGGTTGCGAGGGGATGATATTCGTGTATACGGTTCAGATAAAGAGAATGCTTTAAGGCAAGCAGAAGACGCGTTTTATAAACAGATGGCTGCTGATTTTACTAAGTACCAGGTTGCAGTGAACGTCTATGCATTCAGTGACAAGTACACTGATATAGCCTCGCTAGGTTTGTACTGATCACGAACTTTATTCTTTCTGACCCAAGCCATTGCTGGAAAATGATGTTTATTATGACCGAATATATGTATTTTCCTTTTATTCTATGGAATTTTGTTCTTTTTATTAGGTTTATGTCATGTCTTTAGTTTTGGGCATTTTAAAGCTTTATATATGTAATATGTCATTTGGTTGAGATATACTTTTACTGTCTTCCATTTAGGTACTTTGGCAAAATACACAGGTGGTCAAGTTTATTACTATCCAAGCTTTCATTCTGCCATCCACAAAGAGAAACTGAGACATGAGTTAGCTAGGGACCTCACTAGAGAAACTGCTTGGGAAGCTGTGATGCGTATCAGATGTGGAAAAGGTTAGTCTTATATAATCCTGAGACTACAAACCTGTAAGTTTTATAATCTTGGGTTTAATATTCCACAAGAATTTTATTTTTTATAATTTTGTCTCTAGGGGTGCGTTTCACTTCCTATCATGGGAATTTTATGTTGAGATCTACCGATCTATTAGCACTTCCGGCTGTTGACTGCGACAAAGCTTATGCAATGCAGTTTGCACTTGAAGAGACGTTGCTCACTACGCAAATTGTGTACTTTCAAGTTGCTTTATTGTATCCTTCACTTCTTTTGAGAAGTTTCCTTTTTTTTTTCCAGGTCTTTGTGTTCTTGAGTTTTGCTCCATCTATTATCCCATGTGATGTGATGTTTCTTCACTGTATGTTATTTGTGCGTTATGCCACTCGTTATAACTATCAAAAGAAACAGCTTTTTGCTTGAGATGGCACGGCAGTCACTCAAATAACCAATCCCACAGGCACACAACCATATTACACACACGCACATGTACACACACACTTTGGTGGTTTTATTTTTGTATTTGTAGTTCATCCTGAAAGCTAAAAATAACCATAAAGCTGTTTGATTGCTTAATTGGGTAGGCACATGCTTATGCACGTATATTCTCGATAATCTAATTGGTTTTGATTATTTTTATGAAAAACTTAACATTGAAAAGACACACCTCATCTTCGGGTGAAAGACGAATTAGAGTACACACTGCTGCAGCATCAGTGGTTTCTGATTTAGGAGAGATGTACCGTCAGGCCGATACTGGTGCCATTGTTTCTTTGCTTGGTAGATTAGGTAAAAAATTTCTTTCCCCGAATAAGAAAAATATTTCTGGTTTTCTTTATTTCCCATATTGATTGTTATGTAATATGGATTTCAATTATTTGTAGCAATTGAAAAATCTCTGAACTACAAACTAGAAGAGACTCGTAATGCTCTTCAACTGAGAATTGTCAAATCCCTTAAAGAATACCGTAATCTCCATGCGGTGCAGCACCGTGTAGGAACCAGGATGATCTACCCAGAATCATTGAAATACCTATGCCTATATGGGTTGGCTCTTTGTAAGTCAACAGCACTTCGTGGTGGTTATGCTGATTCACAGCTTGATGAGCGCTGTGCAGCCGGTTTCACCATGATGGCTTTGCCTGTTAAGAAGATATTAAAGCTTTTGTATCCTAGCTTGTTACGTGTAGACGAGTACCTTGTGAAGGTAAACCCATTTTAATCGCTTTATACCCGTTTCCTTTTTCTGCTATATATATATATATATTCTGATCTCAGAAGTTACTTGAACACTATTGGTTTTTGCAGTCATCTATGCAGGCTGATGACTTTGAGAAGGTTTGTAAAAGGTTGCCACTTGCTACAGAGAGCTTAGATTCTAGAGGGATTTTCGTATACGATGATGGTTTCCGTTTAGTAGTGTGGTTCGGACAAATGCTTTCCCCTGATATATCCAGAAATTTAGTTGGGGAAGATCTTGCTACAGACTTTTCAAGGGTATGATCCTTCATGTACCCCCTCTAAAGATATTATTATAGGTTGTAGTTTCTACCCATCTTCTTATGACTGGGTTTTTTTAGGTTGTGTCTCATATCTAATGGGTCAAACAGGTACAAAAACCCTTAGAGAAAAAGGAAAAATGGGTTGCAAGTCACCCAAAGTTTCCATTGTTAATGCACAAAACCTCTTTAATCGTTTTATTCAAAAATTTAGATTTTTATTGAGGTAAATTTAATTTATCTAATCATATTTGGCACACTAGTTACTTAAAAACGGACAAAAAGTGTCTGGGTCTACTCAACCTGACCCATATAACAATTATCCATTTTGACCCGAAGCTATTTTACCCAACCCACCCATTACAGACTCCCCTATTCTCGTTTCTCAAATGACCAATGTACGTTTTAAAGCACATCTGATTTGTCATCGGGATGGTATGTTTATTGGAAAAATTGATCTCAGCTAATTTTTAATAGTTAATCAATGAATCTAATTGTTATAAGATGTCATGTTGATCAGCCATATCCTCAAAAATTATAATAATGTCCAGCTAATTCAATGTTCATCATTAAATGTGCTATTCAACTTCCTGTCTAGTAGAAATTCAATATCTGTTGCCAAGAGGTTGTAGATGAATAATCTGGGGACAAATATGTGAACATCTGCTGATCTGCTAATAATATCCTTACAAAACTAAAACAGAAATTATTATCTGCAACTATTTCAAATAAATTTTCAGTTGCTAAGCTCTGTATATATGAATTCTACTGATTATAATTACCATTTTGAAATTTAGGTAAGTCTTGTTGAACGTGACAATGAAATGTCAAGAAAGTTGATGCAGATACTAAAGAAACTTAGAGGGGCTGATGCATCATATTATCCTCTATGCCATCTTGTGAGACAAGGTGAACAGCCTCGGGAAGGTTTCTTTTTACTTTCGAATCTGGTTGAGGAGCAGGTTGGTGGTATGAGTAATTATGTTGACTGGATACTTCAGATACACCGACAAGTTCAGCAATGATACACAATATGCAGGTAATTTTCGATTTAATCAGTTTTCATTTTGCTAAAAGGAAAAGAAATTTGGTGAAATCCGAAACGTGCAACATATTCAGAAAATTTGATTTAATATCTTGCAGCAGTTCTGTTGTGCCTCAACTGTCCTCATGTAGATCCAAAACAAACCCCAAACTCCGTTGATAATGAACGCCTCTCTTAAAATTTTTGTTATTCATTACTGTAGGTAACACACCCTTTCAACAAACCGAAAAGTACATGAATGGGCTTTTAGTGTATGTTTTGGAAGGGGTTCATTTTAATAAATGAAACTTAAACCGCATGAAACTTTGCAATTATGCTTTTATAACAAGCATTAAATTATATTCCCACACCCGAGTTCTCGCATATTTATCAGTGGTGGAGATACCTGGAAGATTATTTACCAATTGAGTTGGCTTATACGTTGTTTGGAACAAACAGGTGTACATATGAAAATCACATTTTTTTTGACGATGTCCTATATGGGGTTTATGCAATTTATGTTCTTAAAATGATACCTCTTGTAAAAAGGTTCTATGTTCACTTTTAGTTCACCCCTTGTAATTCTGATTCATTTCTTTTGGAAATATTGAATAGCAGGATGAGCGTGTCTTAGATTCGATTTTTCTTCACTGCCTTTTTAGTTGATGAAAATGAATTCATCTGTGGTAAAAGCACTGATCTTTCAAAGTCTTTGTTTTGATCGACCATGCTTTTGAGAGCAGCTCTTTACTGTGGGATTTCGAGCTAAAGTGGTTAGGAGAAGACATAATTTTTCCCATTGTGATTCATTGTTCAGAACTACCATAGAAGATAAAACCCGGGTGTTGCTTCGGGAGCATGTTAAAGTTTCAGGGACTGGTGTCATATCTTTTTTGTTGCAATCATTAATCATAGTCGTGATTTAATTTTAGCAATTTTACCCCTTGATAGATTTTTTGTAGTTTGATTTGTTTTAGAGAACTTTTTAAGGTGGTGTACACATCACTGTGTATTTGGGTTGTATCCTCGTGTTTTTATTCTTACGAATGATTTCTGTAAGGTTATGCTATACAGAGAATGAATGTTTCACTCGAGTTTATGGAGAAACAAAAAGTTAGTGACATATTTGTAACCATATTTATTCAGGAAAGGAACAATAATGAGTTTGACGGTGATAATATTAGTGTCTTCCTGTAAATGTTGGACTGTATTATGCCCCTCAAGTGTGTCTAACATCTGTGCATGAACTAGTATCCAGTTACGTATGTATGGCATATCTACCTATATTTTCTGAAGTATATGCTTTTGTTTTAATGAGTGCATACCTCTTTGGTTGAAAATTTCAGACACAAACTATCAGTTTGTGCTTATTAAGAAATGGGTTATTTGTCTAAAACTCTGATGTATTTTTTGATTCATCCCTTTCAGACCATTGAACTTTTTGTATTTCTCATCATAAGTTGTCTTCTTGTTCCAATTAGGTCATTGTATCCTTGAAACCGGATGAAGTTGTAAATGTGTTGATGACATGGCATTTTATATATTATTTTTTATATTGTGTTTTCAAATGACAAAGATTAATTGGTTTAAAAACTTAACACCATTTCCCCTTTGCTATTGCTTCTGGACCAGATATTGACACCCATTTTTCTTTCAGTGCCCATGTGTTGTGCTATAGGCTTGTCTTTATTTAAAAGGAAATTGATTTTGGGTGTTTATATGAATGTGTGTGCGCGCTTAATTTGAGAAGACGAAATGACATGGTGGCTGGAGAAGACTCCGGTAGTGATGTTTCGGAAATAAGAGGAAAGTAAAACACGAGGTTCAAAACTCACAACCCAATCTGCTCGATTATAGATTTGTATTAACTAAAACAATATAACTTAGAAATTGCACTGTATGTCCTAGAGCCCAACTGCAAGCAGCGGTCCTCTCCGACGTTACAAACCAAAGCTCCTCTTACATGATGAACATCCCCATCTACTAGCACAGGTTCAAAACTCACATTATGCCCCAACTCCGAGTCAAGCCACGCCCAACACGGCACTTGCACCAAGATCTCAGGTCTCACCCACCTACACACATCTTGGCCCTTTCTTATTCCTTGTCCATCTCTTTCTCAGTCCTTGGCCAGCCCTTTCCATGTTAGATTGAGTTTGACTTTGACTATTCAGGCAGTCTCGTGTCCTCTCTATGGAGGATGGAGACATAACCCATCTTTCTTCTATATAAGAATGCTGGTCAAATAACGTAAGGCCTCAGCCACCTTAGTGTGTAGATGTAATCATTACATCTATTATGTATTGCCTATAGATAGAGGTATCCATCCTCATAATAAAGGGAGAACGAGTAGACATCGAACCATTAATTTTTATACGATTAAATTTCAGCTTTCAAGCAATCTCTCATCTGTTGGAAGTTGAAGCTACGTTGTTTCTGAATAGAAGATTATATGAGTGTTATATATATATATATGGGTTGGTTATTGTAAAACAAAACTTAACGTAAAACAAATAAGACAAGATCTATACCATTGGATCATGATAAAATTGATGCACGAAGATACACAGAACAGAAGTATACAAACTGATGCACGAAGATACAC
>JAOXNX010000019.1:22598157-22633070 GCA_028566075.1 Solidago caesia
TCGTAGCCGTCTGTTATATCTTCATTACATTGTCCTTTCAATGCATGAAAGGTTGTCATCGGTGGTGATGATCGGGATGAAGAAGCCATGAATGTTATTTTTTTTTATAATGAAGCAGCCACTTTATATATCAATACCATGTATATAGAAAATTCATAAGGCTAACAATAATACAATTCGGTCTTTATATAGAAAATTCATTTAGATAAAAAATACAATTCGGTCCAACAATCATCAATGCTCAGAACACGTGGCAATGCGTAATTGGGTGGTGGACCAAGACCGGTGTCTTAGACACCGGTTTTCTGCAAAACAAGACCAAGACCGGTGTCTTAGACACCGGCCCTATCCTCATTAATCAAAACCGGTTTCTTAGATACCGGCCCTACACATAAGGCTAATTCGCATACTGTGTTATTACTATAGCTTTCGTATAGACCAATATTATTGAAGGCAAAAGCTGTAAGATTCTCTCAAAGAATTGAAAGAAAGCTGTGAGATTCTCTCAATGAATTGAAAGAAAGTTGGCCATATGTATACCCGTGAATTTTAAGTCTTTGTCGTGTATACACCCAATAATTTGATAAGAGATAATACATATTTTATAATATTTAATACTATGTATATATATTGGTTACAACGACATTGAACGGGTAACAAAAACACTATATTTCCATGGCTTTAAATAATACAATTATGGTGCATTTTGTATGGGGAAATAAAATTTCATTTCTAAATGGTACTCTTGTTGGTGATGAATCAACAAGAAGAACATGTTTTCCACTTAGAAATAAGATTGATTTTCCCACTCTTCTTGATATGGCTCATACATGTATGGGTGTCGACAAAGAATTATGTAACTTGAAATTGTCATTATGGTATGAAATTCAAGGAAATATTTTTAAGAGCCAAATTGCTAATGATAATAATTTGGAAACAATGTATTATCTTAGTGAAATTTTTCCACTATATCAGGCTCAAATCGAAGTTGAGTTTGTGCCCATCATTTCTACACAAGAAGATCATCAACCTAGTTTTATGGATCAGTTGCGCGAAATCACTCTCCAATCTCAACAGGTTGTAGAACCTCATGAGTTTGTGGAATCTGGTAACCAATATCCATCCACATCTCACAACCTCTCAAATGATTCAGATGAAACTGGACAAGACAATACCGGTGCACTTGATGACTCTGATGATGCTTTGTCTGAAAAAAGTGAAGATACACTAGAGAGTTATAGCATCGATGGTGACGTTTCAGAAGATTCTGAAGATGAAGCGGTGAACCAAAATGCAACAATGATACCAATTGTTGGATTTGTACATCAACTAAATGATGTTGATAATCGTCTTCCATTTGACGAAAGTGACGACCAATTGGTCTTTTGGTCTAAAGAGACTGATGAAATCCATAAAGGGATGGCATTTCAAAGTAAGGCGGAACTTGTATATGCTGTCAAGGTATGGAATATACAAAATAATCGAGAAATGCTGATACAAGAATCAAGACCATCATATTGGAAAGCAATTTGCAATACAAGAGGTGAACACTACACCGGTCCCCCAGAACAGTTTCCATGTAACTGGACTGTAACCGGTTCAAAGAAAAATAAATATGGCATTTGGCGTATATCAAAATGGAGCTCTAATCACAACTGCTATGGAAATGTCCAAGGTAACAACAACCGGTGTTTGTCATCAAGCTTAATTGCAACAGATATTGAACCCCAAATCAAGATAGACATTGCTTATCCAATTAAACACATCCAAGCATATGTGAAAGATACTTGGAATGTTGATGTTACATATGATAAGGCATGGAATGCTAGGCGGATTGCCATTGAACGTATTTTTGGAACTTGGGAGAGTAACTTTCAAGCGCTCCCCAAGTATATAGGCGAGTTAAAACATACTAATCCCGACACCATTGTCGAATGGTCACATCACCCTGCAAGTTCAAGCCAGACAGCTACGTTTAAATACGTATTTTGGGCCTTTGGCCCGCCTATTACAGCGTTCCAACTTTGTATACCTGTTATTTTTGTTGACGGTACTCATTTGAAAGGGAGCTACAAAAGTAAGTTGCTCACTGCCCTTACAAAAAATGCCAATGGTCAAATTCTACCTTTAGCCTTTGCTGTGGTTGATGAAGAAACAAACGAAAGTTGGAGTTGGTTTTTACAACAATTTCGCACGCATGTCGCAAACGTCCAGGATAGAGAATTATGTGTTATTTCTGACCGTCATAAAGGAATAATTAACGCAATGGAAGACATGGACGGTTGGCATCATCGGTATTGTTTGCGACACGTGCGTAGTAATTTCATGTCCAAGTTTAAAGACCACCAACTAAAAAGGTTGTGTTGGACAATTGGTGCCACAACACAAAACAAAACCTATGTTAGGGGGATTCGAGCAGTTAAAGGTATTGATCCAGATGCTTGGAAGTATTTGAAGGAAGTTGATCCAAGGAAGTGGTCTCTTTATAGGGATGAACAACATCGTCGTTGGGGTAACTTGACAACGAACATAGCTGAGTCGCTTAACAATGTACTGCGTTCAGCTCGTATGTTGCCTATAAGAGCTTGTATTGAATATACTTTCAACTACACAAGAAACCACTTTATCAAGCATTACCAGGATGCTTGCAATTGGACTTCACCTCTAACACCCAGAATGTGGCAGGCCTTTCAAGTTCGTGAACAACAATCAACTACACACAACATAGATGTGTATGATATTGACAATGGTGTGTTCAAAGTTCGATCAAGATTTGAAAGAAATGCAGAAGGGGAGAATGATTTCACCGTCAAGTTTAATGCCAAGAGTTGCTCGTGTGGAATATGGCAAAATCAACGATTTCCTTGTTCTCATGCAATTGCTGTTTGTGGGCATACCGATACTGATGCAACTTCAATGTTGTGTAAATATTACAAAACGAGGACATGGAAAAGCCAATATCAAGCAGCATTTATTCCGCTTCGAGACATTTGTTACTGGAGAGAGGCAAGTTGGATGATTCAGGCCGATCCAACAAGAATGGTCACACAGAGGGGAAGGAAGCGGTCAAGACGAATACGAAACGAGATGGATAATCCAGACAATAGACCGAAACAAAGAAGATGTGGTCTTTGTGGTGTGCATGGTCATAGTAGAAACAAATGTCCTACTAGAGAGTAAAATGTTTGTGTTAAACGTATGAATAAAATGTATGTTTTAGTCCGTTTTGTGTACTTAAACATATTTTTTTTTGCATGCGTACCTTTACATATTTTGCATGCACAGCAACATCATCATGCACAGCGTTTGACTTAAAAAAAAAAAAGAAGAATACGACCGGTGTCTTAGACACCGGTTTTAGTATAAAGTGGACAAGTCCGGTATCGTAAACGTCGGCCTTCAATGAAAATGGGGTAAGTCCGGTAACTACAACATCGGTTTTATTGACAATAGTTGAGGACCGGTGTCTAAGACACCGGTTTTAAGGTGAAAAGTTTAGGACCGGTGTTTACAACACCGGACTTCCTAGTTACACCAATTTTCTGACAAGAATCCCATTTACACCATACACATAAAAATATATATTATCCGTACAAATTTTTCAGTATTCTTAGATGCACATAAAGTAAGTACATAATATTATTGTCCATCACATTAAAGTCAGGTGCATCACAATGTAAAAAATAGGTGCATCTAGTTTTTGTCGAATGCATTACAATATATATGCTTACTACAAGAAGAGACTTTGTAGTTTGTACGGAAACCACACACATGAAATACTTATCGATCGACACTTTCATGCAACCTAAAAATATTATTATCTTTGTATCATTGAATACTAAGTTTGCCTTGCTTGTTTGTGCTTATTCAGTTATTCGATCTCCCATTAAAATGAGCTGGCTGGCTGGGTGGCAAGGAATCAGATATTATGTTTTGTCTTGTTTAACTTTGAGTGGTTTCAGTAAAGCATGTTTCATACATGTGGTTTAGACTTTTACTGTTCAATTTATAATGTCGTGGAAAACATGAACATAATGATAATTAATAAATAATTTGCTGACAACCAAATAGGAACAATATTGTATGCGTCAACTCGGGAGATTTATAAATTTAAACAATGACTTAATGATCTGAATGCTGATATCTATAATCACCAAAAAGAAAGCATGCTTTCGAATTATATCAGCAATAGTGTTTGTTATAACAAGTAACAAGCAAACATCTGGTTAACTTGTACTCATTAATGTAAAAAACTCAATAGTGTTCTAGGTTCTAGTCATATGGTATATATTTATATCACTATATATAGTTGAATGCAATGTAAGATTTTAGTATTTGACTATAATGGCAAACCTAGAACTGAATACCACGCGATTTATGTATATTTAACAAAACAAGATTGTATCACGAAAAAAACCGTGTAGTTCACGAACGCCTCGTTAGTCTGTACATGCGAATCTCATATGAGATGACTGATTACACTTGAACCCAACCCTTCTTCCACGTTCAAATTCTCAAAATGGAACAACACGAGATAATACTTAATTTAACTATGGAGTATTATTTAATGGTAAACTGCTGAAAATGGGGCAATTAATTCCATTTTTCTCAAAAATAAGAGTTAAAAAGAGTCACTGATCAATTTGAAACAAAGAAATGAGCCACTAATTAATAAATCCGAAACAAATAAATGGGTAAAACACTATTCAAGTGTGGTGATTTACGATGATTGTTTACGATGGTTTATGTTGGTAAACTTTTATTAATTTATTTCAAATTGATTAGTGACTCATTTTATTGTCCTAAAACTAATGTTATATGCTCTTTTATTGAGAAAACATAATTTAATTAACTTTTTTTTTTTGACAATTTACCCATTATTTAATCATGTAACTCCAAAATTAACAAGAGAACGCTTGTCATTATCATTTTATTCAAACACCAAGTAATTGTTATAACTTGAATACGTAATAATCAAATAACTTCTTTTTTTCGTGGCATACGTCTAAATTGAAGACCTTTAAAAAAGCAACGTTATATTTTTGGTTTATAAGAGAAGAGGAAATAAAATTGAACACTTAAGTTGGAGGGTGAAATTAATTTGAAAGCGAATAGATACATGAAAGATGAAGAAGGGGCCATATATTACACATGAGAAATGATATTTATTCTTATAATTTATGTCTATATATCTTTTTATTTAAATAATTGTGACATATGACAAGATATAAAGATGAGACGATGTGAAAGAAATAGGTATTAATGCATGTCATGAAATGTATTTATGTATGTATAGATAGATGAAGCACGCATAAAATGTAAAAAAAATATCATGGGTGAGGGGTGTGGGCACGGTACCGAAAATCGGCACGCGACATTTTCATTCCTTTCATATCGGCAAGCATCGGTATGTAGTATATCCTCTATATATCGGCATCATGATGCTGATTGGCATAGACGTTGGGTGCGAGCCTATTGACCTTTTTTTTGCCGTCGCCGAAAACCTAAACCTTCTTGTGATCTTCTTGGCTTTATGTTGACAGAATCGATGCCGCATGCCGATGCTCCTAACGTTTCACCCTAACATCTATTTCCGGAGAAGTTTTACACCCATTTTTGGGGTGTTTAACCGTCGCTCGCCACTCTGATTTCCGGCGACCCCTTTTTGGGGTTATTGCTTGCGGTTGCGATTATATATTTTTTATTTTTTGCTTTATTTTATATACATTGTCATTAATTGCTTGATTGTGATTATCTTGGTAGTATGGTATCAAAATGGAATCTTTGATTCCTTTGTGGTGGTGCCAGAATTCTATTTTTAAAGCAATATGTTGCTGAAATCCGATTAGGTTTTCTGTGATTACGTTATTTATGCCGCCAATTTTCGTTTAAAAGGGCGATGATGATAAAACGATTCGAAAAGGGGATTCTGTGCCGTATCTTGGCGGCGTAAATCGATGGGTTTGCAGCCATGACATGTTTCGCACCTCCGATTTCCCGACCTCCAAATCTAAGTCCAATTGTTTAACATAAAAAAAAAAAGGTTATTGGCATGGACACCCTACAATTTGGCATGTTTTGGTATAGATTTATACTAGATTATTGACCTGTATATATACACGGACTGACACTAAACATTACATTTAAAAACATTATTAAAATTAATATTTCGTTATGAAATTCATATGGATTACATGTGTCTTATTACATGTTAGATGACAACATGTTAAAGTATGTATATATATATATATATATTAAAAAATAACTGATTTAACCACTTATTAACTAATCACAACTCTCCGTATAATAACTGTATATGCATACGGTTAAAACTTTTACTTTGATTTAGTCTCGTATATACATAAGGTAGGTTAAAATAACTGTATTACATATTTTAAAACAGTTTTATACGTAATGATATTTTCAAATTATATACTCATTGAAAAAGTAAGTTAACATATAGTTTTAATATTTTATGAAAGAAAAAAAGACTTATAATTAATATGTTGGAAATTTTTTATTATATACATACGGTAAGTTAAAATAAATGTATTACATATTTTAAAATAGTTTTATACATAATAATATTTTTAATTTATATACTCATTGAAAAAGTAAGTTAACATATAGTATTAATATATTTTATGAAAGAAAAAAAAAGAGTTATAATTAATATGTTGGAAAATTTTTATTTTATTAGATGGTGGAAAATATTAAAAAAAAAGTGTAATAATTATAAATTAAGTATTTACTATTTAGTGAGATTTTTTCTTTTATAGGCTAAAAGTGTAAATTATTGATGGAAAGTAAAAAAGTGTAAATTAGTGTAAATTAATTACTAATATATTAATGACATAAGCAACATTTAATTTGAAGGAATAGAGAGTTGTGATTAACCAATAAATTATTAGACTAGTTGTCTTTTAGTATGTATAAAGATAAAGATGGTTTTATTTCGTACACGTGACAGAATATCATTAGATAACACCATGCTAGATTTTGACATGGTGATATGGATACATGCAACATAGTAATCAAAAGTAGGATATTCAAAGTGATCTCCAAATCAGAAAAACACCACCATTACCATCTTTTGGGAGCAATGGAGCACCATACATAAATACTAGTGGTACGTACCTTTCTGTTTTTCCCCAAAACTGTTTCTCTTTATATCCTTACCAAAGTATGTTTCTCTTTACTTTCTCCTGTAAAAAAATAAAGGAAGTCTATTCTAACTCTTATAATTTTTTTTAAATAAAACTTTAACTTAGAACTACTTTGCAGGTCATTATCAAATACTTGTATTATCGATTTTGATTCGCTAAGTTTTTTTTTTTATACTTGTTTTAGGTAATGATTGATGTATGGTCGTTGTTAAGTAAAAGTTTGCATTATATGTATGTTATCCGGATTCCAGAGATTAATCATGCATTGCAATTAGTTATTTTAATATACTAGAGTTACTATCAGAATTATTTAGTGTCGTTAGAGGATGACTTTGACATTTCGTAGTGGTTTTGAAAAGTACATCAAGAAATGGAATATATGGAACTAAGTACTAGGGTGTTCAAAGTCGTTTAGAATATCCGAATACGTATCAGAATTTTCGGATATTCTAAATCGGATATCCAAATATCCAAAGTTATCTATACATATAAAAAGTGAACAAATAAAAATCCTATAACACCATCCAATATATCTTAATACTTAAATAGTGATAATATGTCCATAAAACCATAACAATAAGGATAGTGATAAAGTCTTGAGAAACACATCATCTTGGCTCAAACCAGCGATTGAATCCGATTCTTAGTTTTAAACCAGCCGGGCTATTCTTTTGTTTCCAACCACCCAAACCAAGTAATGTACTGCATTTTGGCCGGTTTGATGGTTTTGATTTACAGCCGTAGAACGACCAAAAAACATATAAGTAGCATTACGAGTGGAGCAAAAGATCGACTCACCAAGCAACAATGATCGTTTCATGATAAAATAAGTTTGCGAGTTCCAAATCTATCTTGAATAAATTTCATGAAAGATTAACATGTATTTAGCGGACATTACACACATTGGAACCGAATCCAAAGAACATTTCGTGGATTTGGTGATCTAGTGCAATTATCACAAAGATATGTCGGCCCCATTGATCAAAAAGAGCTAGTATATGTAAATTCGCCTCTTGTTTTAACAAGTTTTTTTTGGTCCTTGTACAATCTGTGGTACCTTTCGGAGTTTTGGCATGCATCTCATAAACTTTGAAAGATAAATAATGACTCACAAAAGTTTTATGATGTATTAATGTTTAAGTGACTCGACAAAACACAAAATTGGCTAATTAAAACTCCACTATGATCGACCATTTGACTCCGAACAGTTAATGATTGGTAAATTTTCCAGATTTGACCAGACGGCACCATATAATTTTGATTAGTGTTATTCATGTTAAGTGACATGATGAATTGTTGCGTGTTTTTGTCAAATACTAGAACTTAGAGCATATATTGTAATTGTAACTCTCAATGACCCATAATGTCACATCAATGTTATATCTTTTCCCCGCTTTACCATTTTTATCCTATTATAGTTGGAAAACGACAACCTTTATTTAACTATATTAAATGCGGGTGAATTGGAAAAAAAGAAGAAGAGTTGATCGGCTTTGGAATGCCGTCGGCAAACTTCCCTTGCTATGGTTGATGAGCAACGCCACACGCGACACCAGGGTGGTGGTTCTCCGATCAATATATAGGTACGATACAATTGTAAAGTGGAACTCTCATTTTTGGTTTTCTTCTTTATCGAATCAATTTGTGATGGGCAGTTAGGCTGAACGGTATGAGACATCTTGGGGGAGGGGGGACTTTCGCCATGTCACACCACAAGATGCCTCTCAAAAATAATGGTATGAGGCGTTTTAAGATGCCTCGCATGGAAAGTTGAAAAAGTTTAAATAGTGGTGAGAGTGGAAGTGCATGGAAAGTTGAAAAAGTGTGTAACTAGTCAACGGATAGAATCAACCGTGGAAGGAGGAGGGAGGGAGGGAGGGAGGGAGGGGGGGGGGGGGGGAGTATGGAGAACACTTACGTTACGGGGCATTGTAGCAGGCTTTCTATGGGTGTTTTGGGCTGAAACGCCTAGTGAAAGGCCCCGAGGCCTTTTAATTTGCAATATATAGATCATATAGTTCATATAAAATAAATAATAGTTGCGCATCTATATATGTCGTTCTACCTTAAAAGGCCTAAAGGGTATGAGGCCTTTCAATAGGCGTTTCAGCCCAAAACGTCTCCGGAAGGCCCGTTACATATGGGTTCATACAATCATACATAGAGGTGTCAAAAATAACCGATTAACCGAACCGAACCGATTTGTAACCGATAACCGAACCGGTTATTAACCGAAATAGTAATAACCGGTTATAGGTTAGGATTAACCGTAGGTTAGTAACCGGTCACCATTATTTTTACTCTAACCGGTTAGTAACCGGTTAACCTAAAACCGGTTAAAATAAACCGGTTAACCGGTTAACCGATCCCCACCTAACACCATTTAATCCATTTAATCCCTGCTTTTAACCCCAACACCTACCAGTACCACTCCTTCCCTTCAAAACAGATCTGAAACTCGATTTAACCTTTTTGGTTCTCTTATCACCCCTTCCGCATAACACAGGAGCTGCTGCACCTGCACCTGCACCATTGATGGATGATGATGATGAACATGTAGAAAACGTGTAGCGGCGGCCTTCATCCCCCAATCGTTTCCCTAATCAGTTTTTCAGGCCAGGGCCGGGCCGAGTTAAGACCAGGGCCGGGCCGAGTTATTTGGACCAAAGAAGACCTGATATTTGGACCAAAGAAGACCTGATCGGGCTAGTTAAGACCAGGGCCGGGCCGAGTTATTTTCAGGCCAACGACCGGGCTCAGGCTAAGCCTCATTTGCCCATCTCTTAATATCCATCATAATACATAATCAATACATATCATATCACATTATAATACGAATTTGTATATCAATCCAACCACAAACATAGTAATTAACGAATTCAATAAATGAGTTACTATAATATTCATTTGCCTACTAATCAAATATGTAAAACAACGCATTTTCAACAGATGAGAGATTGCTTGAAAGTTTAAATTCAATTCATAGCATAGCCTTGTTACAAGGATGTGTAGATCTATTTATTAATATAGATAATGTATGTATATTAGATGTAATGATCACATCTACACACCACTTGTCAATATTCTTCACTATTAATGATCATTTGGTTTGCTTACATATTTGTTCGTCTTTTATTGAATCTTTTTCACGGTATCCCCTTTATAGTTTATAGCTAATATTTGATTGCAACTAATATTGGTACCACATAATTTGATTAACTTACCACATAATACAAATATTATAACATACTATACAAACAGCTAATACATATTTATGGTAAATTAATCAAGTTGTATGATACCAATATCACTTTCCGTATTTGATAATGTACCCCTTTTGAATCGAGCCAGGGTATACCCTTTTACCAAAAAAAAAAAAAATGTACCCCTTTTTGCAATATTACATATAGATAGGTTGGACTGTAGAGCCGGCAATAGTTGCCCAAAAGTAATTGACTGGGCGATTTTGGATTAATTTTGCATGCACTTTGGGTGTGATTGGGTAGTGGTAATCATTTAAGCGGTTCTAGTTGGGCGGACCTGAAATTACATTTATAAAATCTGGGTTAAATTGGGCAAAGATAAAAGTATGAACGGGTTAGAATGGGCGGTGGTGGGGAAAAAGTTTTTAGAAATAGAAATTGCGTGAACAAGAAATGGTAGTGAAAAAGAAAGGTGGTGAGATGGCCGTACATTTGCAGTCAAGTTTCTGAAAATTATGGAGAAACATTTGCTATTTCCAGATTTAAAAATGCTAAACATAGAGAAAGTATATATTAATAAGTTGTACGTTATGAAGTGAAAAATGTAACTTAATTTGGTAAGAAAAGGATTACAGAAAGCTATTATAATATATGTATATAGCTATTAGTCTATTACTGAAAGCCAAGATATAAAAGAGGATGGCTATTATAATATTTAAAGTTATGTGGTTTTATTAAGTTAACAACGTATAGCAGAAAGCCAGAAATTAATACTAATCCATACAACATTTTCTTGTCATTTGTAAAAAATAATAGAAAATTATAATGGCCCGTTTTGACCCGAACCCGTTTTGACCCGAACCCGTTTTAACCCGAACCCATTTGATACATATTATTAAACGACCCGTTTTGACCTGAACCCATTATGACCCGAACCCCTTTTGACCCGACCACCCAATCCGACCCGCCCGCCCAAATTGCCACCTATAGGTTGGAGTGACCTTCTCTAGTAAAATATATCCTCTAAACTAGTATGACGTGGGTTCGCTCACCAAGAATACTTGTACAACAAACCCTCTAAAACACCACTCGATACATCAATATTTCAGTTTGGATTATAGATTTGTACAACTATAACAAACAACACAGCTTACAACATCCCCGAGCCCGATTGCGTGCACCAATCCTCCCGGAACACCACAAACCAAAGCTCCTCTCCCATTCAACCACATTAATGTACAAAATTATCCTCATTAACACCTCTTTCGACTAGCAAGGTTCAAAAATCACAATATGCCCCCACTCCGGGTCAAGCCCCGCCCAACATGGCACTTACACCAAGATCTCACCCACCTGTACCCATCTTGGCTCCTTCTCCCTTGTCCATCTCTTTCCCGGTCCTTGGCAAGCACTTTTCATGTTAGATTGACGTTGAATTTGGCTTTGCGCTGACTTTGACTAGTCATGCAGTCTCGTGTCCTCTTTATAGAGGATAGAGAAATAACCCATTTGGGTTTTTTCACTGAAAACTGAAGATCCCATCCCAGTTACCTATGTCACCCCCGCTTAACAGAATTTCTTAAAGTGTCATCTGGCAATGTCCATGAAAACAAATTCCCACCAGAATCACCACTCAACAACAACTTCAAGTCACCTGAAAGATGAAGTGCAGTGACCGCATGTTTATGGCCTTTAAGCACCTTGTGTAGAACCAATGTGTACTCTGGTTCTTTACCACCAAGCCCTAACCCACAATGCACAGCTGCAGAAGAATGCTTGCGAGTTTGAGCAATTTCAGAAGAACCGTGAACCATTTGCCATACTTTAATAGCTCCACTCTGGTGACCTGATATATACCAGTTTGTTTCCAGCCAGTCAGAAAATGTACAAGTCGTCACAGACAATACATAATCAGAAGGAAGCTGAGAAGTGTTGACAACCGAGAGACAGTCTCCATTTACACTCCAAACTGCTAGCAAAACACCAGCAGCAGTCACAATTTCACCCGTCAAATCATTCACTAGAATGGCCGAAACTGGAAACGGGAATTCAGGAAGTTGTCGAACAAAAACCAACGACCTAAGATCCCATATGATGACGGTGCAGTCATCTGACCCACTGATAATCATCATGTAAGGTTGGCAAACATAAAGACATGTGATTTTTGCCGTGTGAGCACAAAGTGTTTGTTTCAAGTACAATTTCCGTGGTGCACGGGGCCCACCGTAGCTGCCTATCCGCCATACACAAACCATCCCGTCATCTGCGCCGGTGACCAGAAGTTGACCATCATGGCTAGAACTGGCACACTGGATTTGATGGCCACAATGAAGGTTCTCATGGGTCGACAAGAGTCGATCTTGATCATATGTCATGAATCTAAGGCTACGATCAGGAAACCCCCATGCAACATATTTGGTGTAGGTTGTTGGCTTAATCAAGTTGTTTGCTCCTACCAATAAAATCTTGTCATTGACGGTAACAATTTGTGTTACAGAAGATGAAATTTTGCGGGTTTCATGAGGGGTAAGACATGCAGCGAATTTGAGTGGATTAAGGGGAAGCTTCCGATCAATTCTCCTTTTGGCATGAGGCTTTAGAAATAGTTGTCTAGGTGTTTGCCCAAAGTGATTAATTTGAGCAAGAATTGCTGCTTTCATTGCAGGATCAGCAACTGCATCTATGTCAACACTCCCCTCGTATGTATAGTAGTAGAAAACATTCACGGCTTCTTCAGCAGCCTGTCAGAATCGAGAATTTCAGTATTGCAAACAGATAATATTAGAGGTGACAAAATGGAGGTCGCGCCAGTTGGATAATGGGTTCAAGTAAAAACTGGTAATTTGTATGGGTCGAACAGGTCGAGCCATACAGCCATGCTGTGCAAACCTGAAACACTTGGTCCCAAAACTTCAGTTTTTAAAGATAATTAGTGTGTCCAATATGACTATAAAAATCATACTACTTCAGTAACAACATAATCTATACTATTGTATAAAGTATCTATCTTGTAGACCCTCACAATTTAAGGTAATGGTCTTAAAATTAAAAAAAATATGATGTAAGCCTTTGGATTATCCCTTGCCATGATCGCAACTTCCCCACAACCAAATGTTCCCCTTTTTTTTACCATCATATATAAACTATAAAACACACACACAGCACATACTACACACCTCACATAACACACAAATCACCCTTTTTATCTCCTCTCGTCTCCCGTCTTCCGAGAAAGGCACACATCCCCAACCACCATCCTGGCATCTTCTCCTCCTAGATATTGCCACTGGTAGCGTGGTTACAAGGCTAGTTTTTTGAATAAATTGAGTAGAGGGTGACTTTCAGCCTGATGACCCATTTGACCTTTTTCCTTTAAGCTAATTTTATATATTACCCATTTGACCCATTACAGATAAAACATAATCCGGATCGACACAGAATATGGCAACTCTAAACTCTAAAGTAAAAAGGCATGAACTGAATATAAGGAACATTGACACAGACCTTCCCTCGCTGTTTGTATCCAAAGATAAGATCTATCCAGTGATGCAAATTCTCTGACACATAATCAGATTCCAGAGCTTCCCTATGCTTCCTAATGAACTCTCTAGTACTACCTTTGGCCCAAGGTGGCAATACAACATCACAAACCTGAGAAAGCAATCAATGATGTCAAATTTTAAATGTTACATAGGTGACCTTAATAATCTTAAGTGACGGCACATATTGATTCAAAATGAACGATATGGGCGGGTTGAACAACGACGAGAAGCGGATTATATTGTAAAATATAGTCAGATTGGGTTGAATCAGCAACTTATTTTTTGTTCTTTTTAAATAAATAACCTAGTAAATATGATCAAAAAATTATAACATTAAGATATTAATCCAAATTTTTGAGTGAAGAGATAGAAAAAGGTTGCATGCATTTATTTAAAAACACAGCCATATGACTCGATCATTTTTTACTAAATTTTCTAAGTTGAGCCTTTAACGATAAAGCATAAAGTAAATCAACTAGGTAAAAGGTTAAAAATTGCTACCATTACAAGAAGGAAAATGATATATCCTCCTAATAATCCTCTTAATACCACAACATCATGACATGTGTAATCCACCTATTATTCTCTCTTCGTCCCATCTATTGCTTTTGCTATATGTCACCATTATGTTGTTAGAGGTAATTGTAGGAGGATAATTTATGGGGATATATCATTACTCTTATAATAAAGGTTTTGTCTTAACAAAGAACAGATCGATAAAAGTAAAATGGACATAAAGAAATCTAAGAGGGTCAACTTCGGGAAAAAATTTGAACTTCAACAGACCTTTTCTCCTGATTGTTTCTCCCCAAGGTCAAGGTCAAACCGGTTTTCCAAGAACTCTGGCATATAAAAAAATTCTGGGACGAGTTCCTTTACATCTGAAGTGTTGCCTTTTCCAGCAGCACTTAACCACGTATCACGTATATTAGTGAAAAGACGGTCTGCATGATCAAACTGCCCACCCTGCAGCTTTCGATTTTCTGAACTTAATGGTGGTAAACGTATAAGATAGAAGAGGACGATTCCGGCACTAGAATAATGAGAACCATAATGAAACTTGGGAATCTCTGGATCGT
Organism: Solidago caesia; assembly: GCA_028566075.1. Classification (NCBI taxonomy): domain Eukaryota; kingdom Viridiplantae; phylum Streptophyta; class Magnoliopsida; order Asterales; family Asteraceae; genus Solidago; species Solidago caesia. The sequence goes on from JAOXNX010000019.1 coordinate 22,613,148, forward strand.
CCCAGCTGTCAAACCTATCAATGAAAAAGAATAGATAAGAAAAAGAATTTGACATGAATAACAGATCGAAAGTCGCCCAAAGTAAAAAAAAAAAAATTATGCTTGCAACCTTCTAAATTGTTTTTATAAAAAGATTTTGAACTTCACTGCAATAATATCGTTTTTGCAACCATAATTTAAGCAAATTTAATGAAATGGACAAAAATCAATTTGGGTCATGCACACTGGCTCAGTCTATTTTGATACGTTATGAAAGTGGCCGTTTCAACCCTAACCCAAATTGACCTGTTACCCAACCCACCCTATATCCAGAGTAATAGAAACCGGAAAAGCAGAAAAATAAAAAATGTACAGATCAGACCAACCTTTTCCTGAACTCCAATTCTCCTTCTTTTGTTTGACATCCCATGGGCTTGTCAAGTTTACGGAATGTCTCTGGTCTGGTGAAGTCCAAATTTTCACTCTCATAATCCGACAAAATCCAAGGAAAGACTGGATACTGAGTAAGATCACTGTACCCACGACCTGCAAGTGTGTTAAGGTGCATCAGGTACTGGAAATTGCTAATTTCTCCCTTTTGCCACCTCTTGGAAAAAGGTGTAGCCGTAAGCTTGAACGTGCTTTCTTGTTTCAGCGATCCAGAAATTGTGGGGTCCAAAAACCTGCTAATTTACAAGCAGAAAGACAAGAATATGAATGAAAAGATATTACCATTGTTCATTGCACAATCAAGACTGATTTAATTTTGATGAAGGGCACTACAATTACGAGTTATGTTTTATCACTGACGGGTAAGACAAATAAAATTTGGGGAAAAGGGAACGGGTTAAATGTCTCTCAAAGTGTAATATGAATGCACAAAACTTCCTAAATCTTTTAATTACTACAAAAACTTTATAACATAAATTTGCTTTATTGGATCATATTTAACACACTAACAATTTACATAAAGAAGGAAAAAAGTTTTAGGGGTCAACCCAACGTTGCATGTACCAAAAAATCACTTGTTTTGAGACGTTAACCAACCTGCCACCCCCACTTTACCACCTCTAAAAGATGCTATTTATCCACAGGAAAGTGTACCAGTTTGTTAAGCACCTAACATATCCCTAGAAAGCAATTGTAAGTAACAAACGAAAAGTGAAATCAATGTGGACTTAAAACATACGTGCTGTTCCGTGGAAGATTCATCGCCAGCAGATTTCTGAAAATTTCTTCCCTCTCCTTTTTATGGAACACCAGAAGATCGTTACATCCATCCATGCTGAATACTTCAATAGCAACAGGACGCAGCTGATAATCCCGCTTCAAAAGTTCGTGTACACAATTAAGCTTCCACATTCGCCATAAATGAGGTACATTGCTGCTATTAATGGCATTTTCCTTGCCCCATGCACCACTACTGTAGCCCCATGCCCTTCCCCCGGTGTATGTTTTAGCATTCACAGCCCACGATGCGGTTGACTTTGACTGGGAGCCCATGCGTAAAGAGACATCTTTCTTTACACCTAAAGCTTGATCAATAACAGAGAGATCGTCTTCACACTTTTTCTCACATATGTACCCTGAATCATCAACATAAAAATTCTCTATGACGTACAGACAGAGTTCTCCTATTAAAAAGATTCCATCATGTTTATCAAGACTCACAACTCTTTCACAATTGTATTTGAACTTTATTTTTTCATTACGTTCCAAATAAGGTCTAATTAAGTAGTCCCCGCTGTCACTTAACTCCTTATCTATTTTGTCCTCTGTTACTCTAAAGTTATCAGACCTAACCGAAGCATAACGTCTCAGTGAAACAATATCAGAGTTTTCCATTATGCTCTCTGCTTTTGGTGCTACTGTGGTGCTCGATTTGACACTAAATTCTGCATCGAAATTAACACTCGCCTCAAAAATACTACCATCCTTGTCATCATTCCACCCGATCTTAGTGGAAGCCACATCTTTACCACCATCCGAATCATCATGCAACTCATCATATGGTAATGGATTTGAGAAAGTATCGAACCCGTAACTGGAATTAATGAGGTCAACTTCATTTCTCTCCCCCGATAAATCCTGACCTTCAAACTCGACATTTAAAATGGTTTCAATTGTGTCAATTTTCAATTTGCAACGCTCGATCTTTTTACGTGTCCTATATGGGCCTTCAATTGGGCAAAGCTGCCATTCGGGCTCTTCAACTGAAATCGATTTGGGTAACGGGAATATACCCCTTTCATGTACAAGTTGTTGAAGATGTGTTTGCCACTCACTTTCAGCATGAAGCACCCATCCATATTTATCTTGACGAATAACTCTTAATTCAGTAGACATATGATCACGAACCAATTCCAAAGCAGTTCTTCGTTCTTTAATCTGCTCCCAATATCTTTGGTCAAATTTTCTTGAATCCTTTGACTTTTTACCAATCTCTTTTTTACGGCGACTGTCCATACTTTTAATTCGAACACCCGGGAACTTTACCGACCCAGCAATAAACTGAACCCATGTAACAGCAGCACACTGTTCCAATGTTTTATTCACAAGAGCTTCAGAGTTATGAAGCCATTCATAGAAAGATTGCAAACTTTCAGTAACGAGTTTGTCAAAACCGCCATGAAAAGCATCCAAAACCGGCACTAAGTTTGATTTAGAGACTAGAAGATCCTCTAGTGCAGTTTTTCGATACAATAGAAGATGCTTGAGGATCTCAACTGCTAAATTCTGTGTATTCTGCCTCTGATCATGTAAAAGAGAGATTAAGTTTATACACAAACAACAGTTTAAGTCATTGTCAAGATTACTAGGGCAGAATATTATTCTTTTATGAGCAACGAGTACTTGTAGCACCGTGCAAATATCAATGATGCCAGCCTCTTCTGACCCGTTAAAGACATATCTCTTTTTGGGCTCAAAACTGAGACGTGAAAGAAGTTCATCTTCTCCAATGGAGATCAAGAATGAAGGAAGAAAGCAGTACATGATAATACGATTCATGTTTCTACACATTGAAAGTATATAAGCATCAAGTTGTTTTGCTCTTCCAATAGACAGAAGCCCTTTGCCAGGAGGCGCTGCTTGTTCAATTCTACCGTCTTTATTTGCCAACTGTAATATAGACAACAAGAATTCCAGAGTTTTCAATACAGCAACGGGCTGGGAAAAAGCACCCATATATACACGATCCACTATCATATAACACAATGCATCTAAATTCGATGACCAACGGGTTTTATCTAGTTTCTTTTCATCTTCCTCATCGTCTCTCAAGATCCGTCTTTCTAGAAAGTTCATCAGTCTACCAAGGCACAAACCCTGAAAAGCTAACACGGATTCAGCATCAACATACAAAGGAACACTTTCCAGAATGTTCTCAATAATGGGTGCAGCTTTCATCTGGTCAGTTACAAAATCAGAAAGAACTTCAGCCATGAAATCTAATATAGCAGTTGCTCCTGCTGAGCATGGACCACCTCCATAACCAGAATCATCTGCGTGTAGAAGCATCCTAGGGTTAATTGTGAAAATTGGGTCCGTGGTGCTTGGTATTACGGGAGGGCGTTTTGAGTCTGAAGCTGTATCAAATTCAGACATTGACATTGATATGGAAGATACCATGGAAGGAGATGCAGCTAACTTTGGTTTAGATTCAGTTAGAGTCGTTGCAAGAATTTGAGACGAAGGTGTTTGCTGGACCCCAGTAGGTTTCTCAGATAAAAATGGAGAATCAAATATACTTAACGATGAGGAACTCAGTGTTCTCATTTGGCGGACGGGCTCAGGAGTGGCTTTGAGATCATGGGAACTTAAATCTTTACTGCTGGACCTGTGTAGATCCTCTGGGGATGCAGTAATGGTATTTTCTTTATATTCATCTGAATTGCTTTTGGCAGCAGGAGTATCTTCAGAGCTTGCACTTGCATGAGCTGGTGGGAAACTTCCTAGACTTATGGAGGTTTTAGCACATTGTTCCTGCTCAACAGGCAAGCTATTGTGAGAACTGGCAATATCATCACAATCATTGATATTTTTGTCTTCTGACTTCACAGATAACTTTTTTGCCATTTCCACAGCATGAGCTGACCTATAAACATAAAAAAGCAATGTGTAAAACTCAGCAACTATACAATCACTATAGTGGTAGTCTCAACCATAACCTTTCCAAATAATAAATTGACACAAATTAGAGGTCGCGATTTCAGCCCATTGACATTTACTAATGCATGGAACTCGAGTTATATTTCATCTCTAAGAAGCGCAATAATAAGGCACGAAACGAATCAAATGGGGTGTGTGGGTCGAAAGTCACCTAAAGTATATTTTAAATGCATGAAACCTCCTAAATCAACTTTAAACGGGTAAACTGAGAGCGATCTCTGTTCAGGCTACCCGGGGAGTGTTGAGCCTATGGCTCTGATGTAGGCGGCCTAACCAGTATTCATGTGGCTGTTTCCAGCCTCTTCTATGGCCATCCCAAGATGTTTATAGGGAGGTTAAAACTCGGGTCTCTTCGCCTTACCACTAGGCCACCTTGGAGATGGTTGTATCTAACATAACAACTATTCATTAGAAAACACTTTGGGCAGAAAGTGTCCTGTTCGTTCCAATCCCACTCGTTTTAACCCAAACAAAATTATGCATTCTGACATGAACCGAATTTGAACTGCATAACGTGATCCAACCCACGGACCTGCCCATTCTACTACCTCTAATACAATTATAAGCCAAGAAAAGCAAAGAGGTAGAACCTGACACAAGAGAAATAAAGATCCACACAGTTCTCCAAAAACTCAGCTCGTCTGCAGACAGCAGAAAAAAGAGGACACATTTTGGCAAGATCAACCATGAACCTAAGAACAGAGGTTGCAGCAGCAGGAGCTGAAGCATCTCCACCCATGAGACGAGCGGCATAAGTTTTGTGCATCAGAGCTTCACCCTGAAGCTCTCCAATCATCTCTGTATTTGCATCCACAAGCTCAGCCACAAGCCCAGCACCAACTTGATTTAAGTCACCACTTTCATAGGCAATCATTGTCTGAATAGACACCCTGTCAAATGTTGATTTCGCCATAGCAATAACAGAATCCAACAGTTCCAAAAACTTTAACTCCCTTTGACTTCTATCACTTGGCATAAGGGCATGAAAGTCCAACAAACGAACTTCAGGTAATCTCGGATAAACGGGCTTCCCGAATATTAGACAGAATAGAATGTAATATATATCAGGAGAGTCATAGAAACCAGGAAGCACTCTCATCAACCCTTGATACCCTCCACTCGTGCGAAATTTTAGAGAAAAAGTAGAAGAAGAGGTAAGACACACACCAAGGAGAGTCATGACCCATCTCATACTCGTAGGATGAACCGCTTCATCCAAAAAGTAAGTAATCAATTTGGATGAGACAATCTTATGCCACTGCTCGAGCAGATCTTCGGATTCAATGGTCACTAATATATCAATTAGCTTCTCAAGAATCATATTTCTAACAATGATGTGCTTTCCAACTGATTCTCTAAGTATCTGACTCTTAGATGTTGGTTCTGGGGGGTCAAAGGTCATGATAACAAACCTAACAACATGTTCTAGTTCAGAGATAATATAGCCGTCATCCAAAATAACACCTAGCAACACGACTAGTTTTTCTAGGACAGGAACTTCAACATCACCCCGATGTAATGTTCCAAGTAGATGTTGAATAAGGTTTATCTTACGCAAAACTGAAAGATTATGGTTTCGGTACCAATGCATTGAAACTAGATTTTCAAGAAATCCCAAAAGAGCGATTTGTATTGGAACTGATGCTGCAACCCAAACAGTCCAGTCCAACAGCACGTGTTCAACCATATCTGCATTTGAAAGAACAATGCAGTTTGATGTCTCTGTTGGTAGGTCAACGTTATCGAGTTCCAAGATATGACTGAAAGCATCTTTATTTACACAAAAATCATCCATATCTCCATGTGAACCAGCAGAAGAAACTTCATCATGAAACTTTGACATAGAAAGCTCCTCAAAGCTGGTTTCTTGTGCCGCTTTAACAGGTGGCAAATTGTTATTAGTCTTTTCAAACTTTTTTGGTCCAGGAAGCAAAGCCTCACAAGCAGCAATTTGAAAAAAGATCTCGAGAGATTGCATATCAAATAATGACATTTTAGGTTGCAGTAGGAGCGCTAGCAAGTGATATCCTCTACATGATTGCATATCCCTAACATTTTGTGGATTTTGGTGGAGTGCACAAGCGAGCAGTGTCAGTGCCATGTGTAGCAAGTCTCTAGTTTCAGCTGCTTCAACCAGGGCTAGGACCATGGCTAGTCCACCAATGGGTCGCATGGTTTCGCCTATTATAGAATGTTTACATACATAAATATCCCCATGAAGACGTCCAAGGCGTGGTATACCTGAAGAAAAATACCATTAGTAAAAACATTGACTATGCAGCTCCCAGAAAGTGGAAAATTGAAAGTTCAAAAATGATTTCGAAGAACACGTAGGTCGAAAAGTAAAAGATGACGAATAACACAAGTGGCAACTTCCATCCATTAGTTTAAGAATGGGTCAATTTGGTTTGTGTTTTATTTAAGTGAGTCATATGAAAAAACAGGCAAATGAGGGAACAGGTCAAATGGGCCAAACAAGTTAAAAGTCCCCCAAAGTCTATTTTATACAACCTCCTAAATTATATCATTCAAAGATTAAATCATTATTATTACAATATTATCGTTGTCATCATAACTAACGCAGTAGTCAGTCATTAAATACTTTGCGAAGTGTTTGTGGGTCAACCAAAAACAGCATGACTCTATTGACCCATACTAAAATATAACCTGTTCCATCCTGCACCCATTTTGACCCATTACCAACCTGCTCATATTGCCCACCACTATCTAGCAATAAAAGGCAGGATTATTTGGAGAAGGTAGAAAAACCATAAATTTAGGTTATATATATACTGTGTGTAACATACCTCCAAGTGGTGAAGCAGCTGCTGACAATGGATCCACTAAATTGAGCATTGACATAGTTCCGGAAGCGTTAGAAACGTCAGTAGATGTTCCATCTAATGCAAATATTAGCTTTCGTCCACAAAGCTGTAATGAGAGATTCCCTAATCTTTCAAGATCCCAAACAACACCACTACGATCTGTCTTAGAGTTTCCTTGCTTATTAGCACTCTCAGGCCTCTGTGTATTAGAAGCATATGCCAAATCGGCTTCAAGGGAAGATAAAATGGCTATACTTCCACCGCCACAAGCTTGATTTGGAACAAACTGCAAAAGGTTAGTGTCTTGGAAAAGACCAGTATACCCTCTCCCCAGAATATACATAAACCAAATAGAACCGGGTGGCAATACTTCTTCAAATAAATAGCAAGACCGGATTTTCCACGATAAGTCATTGACCCTTGCACTATTATCCGGCGTCCCAATGGTTACCTGCAGAGATTTCCCAGTAGGGGAAGGAGAATATCCTAATCTCCCGGTGTGTTTAAGTTTTCCATTAAGATAAACATAGGAAACACTTGATTGAAATAATCCAGCTAAGGCATTTGGTTTGCTATGCACTACAGCAAGATGATGCCACCTGTATTCATCTATATCTAACCCGGAAAAAGATAATGAAGACGAATTGCTGGTTGCTAGGGTCAAAGTTCCATCTTCCTGAAGATAAATTTCCGCATATAAGGTATTGCTATTTCCATCATCCATTGCACCAACAGAAAATATGCGCATGATTTGTGGACATGTTGTGCCATTTGATTTTAAGAAATTTTGGTACTGAAACCAACAAATGAACGAATAGCCAGCAGCAGGAGGCCAAGACCTATCACCCAATGATACTTGGATAGAAGCATGCCCGGACTTGCTCATATCCATCTCTACAAAGGGTGCAAGAGGAATGTTCTCTAAAGATGTAAACCTCTCCATCATATCAACAAGAGTATGACCAGATTTCATCAGTCTTACTTGCAAAGTATATCTTATAATTACACGCAATTCTGCTGATGACAACCTACAACCAAAAAATACATGCAGAAATTGAAATGTTAAGCACCCCGATGTTCAGAAATAACAGTCAATATATGCATATACACAACGACAAGAACAACAAGAAGAACAACGATACCCAATCCCAGATATACGGTGTATGGTGGAGGTAAGATGTAAACATTGATATCGCAACAAAGTTAAAAAAATTGCTTCTAGAAAGACCCCCGGCTAGTTCATATATGCAAAAACAAATGATGAATGTGAATTGTGAGTGTGACCTGACCAAAGTATATGTGCTGATTATTGACACGGAATAGGATTATAGTGAATTAAAGTTGTAGAGCATCTTTCAGTTTTCTGGAATGGGAAGGTAACGGAATAGAACGGACCGGTTAATAGAATAAGAAAGATAATGAAATGAAATCATTTCATTATAATATCATGTTTTGTTCATATATCAATACTTATTTCTATTAGTATAACTATTATTACAAAAATAAAATATTATTGTATTGCTACTTTATGCTACTTAAGAGTAGTTACTGAAGTTTCTTGGCACAAATTAACTATAATAAAAGCTCATTATATAAAACCTCAAATAAGATTATAGCAATAAAAAATGATATATTTTCAGGTTGTTTGAGAAAACAAAAAAGCAAAATTAAGCCTTTTAATTAAATTGTCTTTTACTAGATGTACTCAATTGTAATTAGCATTAGTCTAGAAGGTACCTATGTGTAAACCCCAACTCTATGTATTTGTTCCTACTGTAACCTGTTAAATCATACAATCAATATAAAGAAACTCCCTTGTGCTTTATCTTGGTATTTAGAGCTTACAGATACCATAGGTGATGGCCATGTTATGTAAATATTATGGTATTAATGTATATATTATATTTCCTTCAAATCAAAAGATAAGCTTTTTTTAACCACAAGTACTGACACACCGTTTTAGCAAAGGAATACTAACACACCTTTAATAAACTTATATCCCAACTTGGGCTTGAAGCCTAGAATCCACAACCTCTTGGTTGTTGGCCACCTTAACACCGCTAGGCCAAAGCCGGTTAGTAAACAAAAAAGCAAGCTAATCAAAGTTTTTCAAATTTTCAGCAAGCTTTGCATTTTATTGAATATTACATGGATAAAACTGGGTTATGCTAAAATAACCCATTGACCTATTAGTGAAATTCAACCCAATAGAGAAACCACATTCCGTCAGGAGTGATCCATTACATCAGATAAAATAAACAGTTATTTTTCCTTTATTTCATTGAGTCCACCAAAGATTGTAAATATGTAATGATTTCTGGACTTGAAGAGAACTTTACCTATAAGCCCCAAGTACTTCAATGATCCTTAAAGCACAAAAAAGTAGAGAGGATGAACCAGAAAGGAAGGGATATATTGTCTCAAGAAGAAGTTCCACACAACCTAACCAAAGAACAAATAGCAAGATCAGATACTAGCTGCTCCTACAAGTACATGTCAGAAATTTGTACAGCAATACCTGCAGATGTAAGGCTTTCCTGGTTAAATGAGCCAGCACAAGCAAGTTCTTCAATAAGGTTTAGAAGCTCGAGTTGAAGTTTTGGACTAAAAAGCAACAACAAACGGATGAGAACCCTCACCGCACCAGCATTATATATGTGCTGCTTATGAGGAAGAAATAAAGCTGATGGCATAACTATCTGGAAAATACAGACATCATCAATATCATCTGAGGGTTCAGTAATTTCTGGTATGAAGGACGGTGGAAGTACAATTTCAAGAGAAAGTTCAAACAGCAACTGTGTGACTTGCTTTTCCCACTCCACACAGATCAATCCAGACTCAGATAAAAGATCACAGAAAGTATGGGAAGATATAATCGCATGTAACTTTACCCTATTAGCAGCATTGTTGCACACTCCAACAGTAATCAAACGCATAATATATGTAAAGAGTTTCATGCAAACTGTTAGTGAGGATTGACCAACTTCCCCTTTATCCCCCTGGAAACTCTGGAGTGTTGTTAGGATAAGGGAAAACCCAGTGGCTTCACCGAACACTCTCTGAGCAGAACTGCTGGCTCCTAAAATTCGCCAAATGGCTCCAAAGATATCACATTTTGCATCGTCTGGAAGCTTGTACTGAGATCCTAAAGTGCTTATCACCATTCCACTCTTTGAAACTTCAATTAGCGAACCCAACTCATCTGGATGAGCCTAATAAAGATTACAAATTTGGTTACTTAAGTTGCAACAAAATTTACGCAAACTTCTTGAATATAAAAAGAACAGTTTCATATATAACTTGATTATGGGCCGCATCTTAACCTGCCTAACATATGTTCTCTTTATTAGAAATAAAAGGACTATGGCTTGATTTAAAATGTTAAACAGGTTACCTTTCAATTCTGATTTTCTGCTGATTACGTTAAAATATAGAGCAAACTGCATTAAAATGCAACGCACATTTTTTAAATCATTCAATGCAACAACTTTACCTTTCCTACCAAAGTATTTAATGGGCTGCATTATCTATGATACCTTATAAAGATTGTCTAGAGTTGTTGGATTACTTAAATTTTGATAAGCGAAATACCCAATATACCCTATAGCTTATATCTTAATTAATACCTATCTTATTTAGTCAAAACTTCCATTTATGCAATTAACTCATTTAGTATATTATTACTTATATTTCTTTAAATTTAACTATGAAAATCCCAAACATAATCTTACAAAACAAATAAACTTTTTCATAATTTAAAATACACATAAAATAACTTTTTCATTAAAATTTCTTTTTTCTTCCAAAAAGAGTGAAGTAACAAATTACGTTATATTCTCAACTATTAAACCACCTTCGAGGACCACCATAAAAAGTCATCGAAGGCCACCAATAGAAAATATTTACTCAAGCTGCATTGCTCAGTCACTATGCTAGTATGGTTAAAGAATGGTGAGTATGTTACATGAAATGATTAAAAGAAGTTAAGTATGTTGCATTTAGCAGTTACAAATTGCAAGTTTTGGTAAGAAATGATAAGTATCTTGTATTTGGTATAAAGTGAATAGTGCATTGCTCTTTCCTGCAACTTGCCCTAAACTTTAAATTAAGCACCATAGGTATTGAGAGGAACCAGGTTTTATATCAAAAAGATTTACAAGGATTAATGTTAGTAATAATAAAATAATTATAGTAAGAGTAAGTTTAATCTAACATAATTATATTGTAATAACAATAAGATTGAGAAAATAATATAATAATATCATTATTAATGATAAAAAAAATTAATTAATTAAGAAAATAACATCCGCATGTACATGAACCCTTGCCAACTATAACATTCTCATTTTCAAACTCCAATAAACCACTAATGCAATCAATCTTTTGTGAAATAGTTTAGTTTTTTAGGTATATATCAAGAAATAGAAGAAAAAAAACACATTAAAGTTCATAGACTAGGGATGGAGTTGAGTACACCAAATCCAAACCCACTATGCACAGTACTAATATCAATCCATAATTGAACATATACGAAGTGATAATGCTGCTTTGAAACACAACCAACACGAAAACAATCATATGGTGCTCACTTTAAAACTTAGGGCAAACTGCAAGAAAGAGCAATGCACTACCGATGTATATGTACAGAATAGTATTCCTATAAGAACACTTTTTAGAATAAGAAATGGCAACAACAGTCAAAACTTTAAATATCAATCATGTAAACCAACAAGTTCACAAAACTGACATCTTTCTTATCTCAAAGATGCACACAAACCAGGATGCATGAACGAAGATTCTCATACTTGTAGAAAAAAAGTAGATGCATTGATTTGTTGCAGATGCATTCGAGAAAGATACACAAGGTAAACAGTGTGATAGTTTCGGACTTCGATGCTTCACACAGTTATTGAACACTAAAATGGTGATACTTGCGTGTAATATAAGTTAAATGTGTTGACTTATAATGTTCCAATTGATCACTCCTCTATCTATATGTATATGTGTGTATATGTATATGGTATATATTACCTGTGCAGAATCCTCAATGATTAAGCAAGACAATACACGGAGGGCGCCAGGGCGGTGAACGTCAGAGGCCAAAAAAGGAAGAGTAGTACTTACTCCATCAGCCAGACGGAATGTCACTTGATTAAATTCTGCTTTTCTCAATAACGAAACCAAACTGTCCCAAGCAACTGAAATTGTCCCTTCATTGTCAAAAAGAGGGAACTTTCCAGCGCCAGACTCCAAGAGTTTAGGAGATGATAGGATCACGTCTCCACTGTCCAGATGTTTCTGGAAACCATTCGGGCTACCCTTCCTTTCCACCTCACCACTCCCACCGTCATGCTGCTCTGGACCCACAAGAAACTTATGATGCTTGAGATCATCCAATAAAACCTCCAGTACACCAACTTCTCTTAAGAACTTTTTGTACTGTAGATCAAACGACACCAGCTTTACAAAAAAAGTGAGGATAGTGCACTTCAACTCAGATGTTATTGATTGTTGCAACAAGCAGCAAAGTGAAAGCAACTCTTGTTCAGGTATACAATTTACAACAGTCACAGCATACTCAAGAATCTTGAGGATAATCTCTTGCAAAGAAGTCGGGAAGCCACCCATATTGAGGATCAACAATGGAACAATGCGCAACTGCTGACACAGCATATAGTTTTCAAGATGACTTGAGAATATCTTGAATATTCTATTGAGCACCTCACTTTGCAGCTCTCTGCTATCTGTTTTTAAAAAAATGTCTTGCAGCATTTGGACGGCTTCTAGGTCCTTAACTTTGTGATTGTCTTTCTCCCAAGCATAATTACCAAACCGGTCACATGACCTGCTAGCTGGATTTACATGATTTTTTGAACCCTTTGATCCAGGGGATCCGGCTGCATTGGTAGAGCCCGCTTGAGATAAATTAACAAGAACATCAAGCAACCTAAAAAGTGTGGGTGATAGGGATCCCTTTTCGCCCTGCGTGTCCACTTCATTGGTTGACTTTGACCCTTCTGATTCAGATTTTTGTTCAGAAAGAACTAATGTGAACTGAATGAGATATTGGTATCCATGAGCATTATGAATGTCTTCCCGGAGTCTGATACCACCAGCCTCTACAACTCAACAGTATGGTTCAGTCAGCCTCACTAGAATCTCAGAATAATGAAAATTTAGTACAAAGAGGTTGATCAGGGTTGTGCTTGATCTCAAACAGGTTGATGAGATAGCTAAAAGGTCAAGAGGGTTAACAGTTACCCAAAGTCTACTTTTAATGCATACAACATCCCAAATTGTTTATTTCGTAGTTTTAGATTATCATTGTTAAAGTAGTATTCTTTTTCTAGTAATTATTAAAGCACCAACTATTTATAGGGAAAAAAAACATAAAGCGCATTAAAAAAGTGTTTGCAAGTCAACCTGACACAGCCCGTTTCAACCATACTTTATAATGACTCGTTTCAACCGGACCCACTTTGACCCCTTAACCAGTCTCTCTGACCCACCCATCTTGCCACAACTAGCTGTCAGCAGACTCGGCACCAACTGGACTTCCTACTTACAACAATCAGTGGTCAAGCCAAAAGGGACATTAAAAAACTACTGACCAGGTTTATATGACAATTCAACACATTCAAGCAACAAGTCCACAATTCCCACAGTATACGCAGAGTCTCCAGATTCAGAACTAAAGCCCTTTACTGCCATTAACAGCACTTTTATCTGCACGTGACAAAATTATATCACGGTGTCAGAACTATCAAAAATTAAAACCAAAGACCCATTGGTTTTTGTTCAGGGATGTTGAATAACCCAATTCAATTATTTTTATTTATTTTTTTTGAACGGATAACCCAATTCAATTGAAGATGGCAGAAAGTGATGATCACCAGCTGGTGTTTTCTTATGTAATTGGCAGTGCTCCCATTGTCATTACCAAGAAGAAGACCTAGCACCTAGATAAGTAAAGAAGGACACCAAAAATATATTAGTTTAATAATATAGAAATTTTATTATGATAATGAGAATGGTTAAATGCTGAGTTGGAAAAAGCAACATTCATTTAGGGCTTCAAACATCACCTGCATCGCATGCCTATGAAGCTGAATGGTGTGCAAGGGGACAAGACCTTCCTTGTACCTTGAAAATAGGACCAAAGACCCATTGGCAACCATCTCAAAGAGTAGCTCAAGAGAACTGTTTTCAATCAAACTCTGTGCAGCTGCAGGATGGCTTGCCAATGCCTTCATGATATGAAGAATGCTGCCCTCTACCTTCAAGAAAAAAACAATATTACGAATATATCCTATAACCCCTCATCTATTTGTTTTACTTAAAAAGACATAAGATTCAAATCATATCATTTGTTTAATAACAAATAAAGTAAATTTAAGATTAAGTTCTTTTACAATACTTAATTTCTTACATCCTCCTAATCTACTGCATTGTGATTGTTCTACAAAGATTATTGTTATTTCCTACATTCCTTATTATCGCTCTACAGGAACTGAATATAAACTATGGGTGCCATCCGAAGAACTTCTGGTTCGTACCTCAAGCCGCCGATTTGGAGCTACATTCTCTGTTACTTCTGGTTCCTCTTCAACAGTGACGATGTTCTGCTTGACATTTTCTCCATCAGAAGCCAAAAGAGCATTAAGAATATGAACGAGACAAGACATGATCCCGGAATCAAGGAGAGATTGTTTATCAACAGCCTGCAAACAATGTATAAATATTCAATATTAAGGTAAAGATAACAAACAACTTAACTTTGTCCATGTGGAAATATAAAATGGTTAGCTGCATTATTTGCCACTCGGGAACCAAAAGAAAATAGCTCAAAATTATCTATTTATAATATGCAAAACATAAAGGAATACCCCAGAAACAAGGAATGACACTGCCTGTAGTAAATTTGAGCCAACTTGAACTCCATCCTGTGAAGGCATGAATATGAATGTGTGTACATGTAAAAACCAAGTTCAAAGAAAAGAAAGAAAAAGAAGGAAACCTCTGTAACCTCTGAGAAAAAACCGATCACAGTTTCAATCTCCAAAGATCTTGTTTTGCTGCTAACTTTTAACTTTTCGATATCTGTGACGAATGCTCTACCCACAACAAAGGAAAATATGTGTGTCTCTACTAGCCTGTGGATTAAACTTGTCAAGGTTAACATCTTCTCAAAGCAAAATATAATAGCTTCAAAGACTCAAATACGACGAATTCTCTCATAGTAATGTCCTTATAAACAATCAATGTATAAGCTAGAAGATCGAGTTTAACATGCTTCTTTTGAAGTGAATGCAACAACATATAAATGTGTCAAATGATAATTACTATCTCCACAATGAACAGAAAAAACCCTTGAGCATCATGCCACAAGAAGCCTGGTGGTGTTTGTAGCAGCTTAGGTCTTACAATCTTTTATAATATTTACTGCATATGAAATTAAGATATATATTCCTTTTTCTTGTTAAAAGAAAAAAAAAGGTGAATTTACTTTCAGATTAGATAACTTCCCTATTATTACTTTTTCATCAAGGAGATAAGGTTCAGCATCCCAAGTCCCCAACTAATTTTGCTTAGAGCTTTATTCAGAGGACGTAATGAAAGTTTCTACAAAGTCACACCCGGTCACCCATTTTACAAGATATTTCAAACAATAGCACAATCCTCAATTATAGGTATCATTACAATAATTCTCGTCACAAGTTGAAGTTTTATCATTGCAAAATTGAAAAATTAGGCATATACACATGCCATCCTACGAGCTTGAACAATATAACTTGATTATGAACAAAATCAATGACAATAAAATGAAATTTGTAAAGGGGACAAGGAATATGAGTGCATTATAAGATAACAAGAGTAGTTG
Organism: Solidago caesia; assembly: GCA_028566075.1. Classification (NCBI taxonomy): domain Eukaryota; kingdom Viridiplantae; phylum Streptophyta; class Magnoliopsida; order Asterales; family Asteraceae; genus Solidago; species Solidago caesia. Next base: position 22,629,006 of record JAOXNX010000019.1, read on the forward strand.
ATTTCATACATGGAAATCAGTTGTGCTACATTAGAATGCTGCTTTACTAATCTGCAGAAAACATCAATAGTAGAATTCAAGGCTTTTTCCTTTTCCTGCACAGATAAACAGAAACCAACAACTATGATCAGGAAGCAACTTAGAAATAACTAACGAAATCACTTAAGCTTGTAACATGTACTGACCTTTTCTGCAGTCGATATTCGAAACTCTTCCCAAGATCTCTTAAAGTCCAATTCCAGTTCATATTTCTCTCTGCTTTCAACCAGGTAAATAAGCAAAAAAAAAAAAAGAGGTATAAGGTGAAGCATAGGTATGGTGGTCGTTTACATAAATTATCATGATAAAGAAACTAATGTTACTACACAAGTTTAGATAAAATTATAAGTTTAATTGTAATGGAGAAGCACACACCATCATATGAAAAGTACCGTATACCTCCTCCAACGTGAAAGATCAAGACACCCCTTCCCCCACCCCCCCACCCCTCATGAAAATTGAAACCATGTCCATCTCATATCACCGGTGTTTATCCTTACAAATTAAATATCTTGAAACATTATCATCCTTTTGTAATATAAACCTAGAAATTCCATCTAATAAAGATACTTGCAAGTGTTGTCGAATATGATGACTAACTATTCTTAATGAGCAGAAAAACTACAAACCATCTTGCGCTGCCATCTGCATCATTGTTGTACCCCATAGAAAATACTAGAAAAAGGAACAGCTCGAATAAGTAAAACCCGAGACGATTAGCAAGACCTCTTGAAATGTCAACTCTCAGAGACCAACAACTAGCTACTATAAATCCATTTTCTGTTATCTACCAATGATAATCCTCAGAGCAACTATCTATATACATACTAGACATTTAGAGTGATGATCAAAATAGTCCCGAACAAAGTTGTATGCACACAATCAACATATCGTGAAAGCTCAGTGATCTATTTTCCAGACATCATTTAAATACAGTTATGTTGCTTTTTAACATCATGCAGTAAGGTTTAACTAATTAATTTGTAACACGGTCCTGCAAAGTGAAAATGGAAAAAAAAAAAAAAAAAACTCTACATTCGCTATAGACGAGGTCTGTCTTTTAAACCCTTCCTTAACCTGTCTAATGATAATATTCAAGTTTCAATACATTCTTCAAACAATTTTATCTACTTAATATCAAATCGACTGAAAAACTACAAACGGATCTTGCATCTAACTATATATGTCGCTGAGATTCATTCTTAAGAGGGTTTTTGGCCAAGCTCATCTAAAAAAAGCTAAGCTTATGTCTTATGAAAAAGATCCAAAGTTGTGACTTAAGCTTATGTAGGAACAAAAAAAAAACACTTTATTATACTACTACTAATAAGCTAGGCCAAACACTTGAAAGCCTGTAAATAAGCTAGGCCAGCTATCGTAACACAAATAAGCTATTAAAGTGATCATTCATAATCATCACGTAATGAAATGATAAAGAAGCGCTAATGAATGTGAATAATAATAATAATAATGATATTAACTGACCTAGACAGCGGGTCGTTATACGTAGAAGAAGAAGTAGCATTGTTACTATTTTTGTCGAAATAAGACGACGATGAAGATGTCGATAACGACGCGAAAGCAGAAGCCGCGGTAGCAGCTGCAGATGTTGCAGGAGGTGCTGCTGATGATAATCCTACCTTCTCTTTCAAGTCTTTAAGCAATCTTATCCATTTCATCCTCTCTCTCTCTCTCTCTGTTTTCTACGAGTATTAATTTAATTCATCAATCACACCCTCTCATTCTCCACAAATATTAACCCCCTGCCTCCCTCCCTCATGTCATTATATTTTAAATCAATATATCTAAATATATGGATATAGATATAGATATAGATATGTATATCGAAGTGAAGTGATCGATCAGATGACGAAAATAATGAATTCAATGTGATAATAATGATGATATCTCAATTCAAATTTGTGCTGATTACAAATTTATTTCCCCACAATAAATCAGTGAATCACAACGGCCTTAATTTTCTCAATAATTTTGATATTTATATAAAAAAATTTATTTAAATTTTATTTTATTTTGTTTGTTTGTGTTTCGGTGCCCTAATAACGTCTTTCTAAATTACGAATACTTTCGGACGGCAATTCCCCGCCTTGTTTCTCGTCCTTCTGTATATATTCTTTTTTTTTTAGAAAATGTCACAAATGGTCCCTGTGGTTGACACTATTTGCATTTGACTCCCTGTGCTTTTTTTTCGTTACTAAGTGTCCCTGTATTTTCCATTTTCGTTGCCAGAAGTCCCTCCCACTAACTTCTGTTAATTTTGGCCGTTAAACCATTCACGTGCATTGCACGTGAGGGTATAGTCATCCTTTTACCAATCACAGGGACTATTTATGATAAAAACCTGCACACTCTCTCTCCATCTTCATCATCAACAACCAAAACTATACAACAAACAACTAAAAACATCAGATTTTTTTTATAAAATACAATACATATGTATAGTCATATATAATCATACATACATACACTCCATTCTATATCCATTTATTGCCACCATAACTCAGAGCCACCTCTCATAACTTAACTCTTCTTAGTATGAACACTTCCTAACTCTCTCACACACACACAGTTCCATCTCTCTTTCTTTATATATTTAACAACAATAAAGATCAAGACAAACAACCTTTCCTATATGTAATACACATGGGATGAAATATACATCAATCTTATAGCATCCACAATGGTAGGTTGATTAAAAGGTTTTTTTATGCTAATAAGTCATTGAAAAGCTTTTTACCATTGGAAAAGATAGCTTTTTTCATTAAAAGGTTGACAATCTTCAACCTATTTGATGAAAGACTTTTTTCAAATACTCTCACACTAACTTATAAATACATTTTATTAATATGATTTTATCTAACATTTTTAATTTAATATTATAAATTATTGGTGTGGAAATAATAAAAAGTCATTAATAGGTTGATGCCATTGTGGATGCTCTTATAATACTCTTAATAATTTATATCATTTATCCATTAACTTCTAAAATAACTACACTACCGGTCTACCCCCATTACATTAATTATTTTTATATCAATTACCTACACTACTCGCCGCCGTCACCACCCCGCCGCCGCCATCTTTGACGCCGCATTACGCAAATATCCATCTAGTTTCTACTTAGAGTAACCTGAATGTTTGTGCCCTCATAAATATATTAGTACAAAAGTTTTAAAAGAATCTTCAATATTACTTTTGATGTTTTTGATTTGTTTTTATTTCAAAAAATTATCATTTATGTCGAAGATCAAAATATGCCAGAGATAAAATTAGTTGGTAATGATAGCTGAGGTTTAAAGCTGAAACTTTATTTAAAGTTTGTAGCTTAAAACGTCAATATATACTTGTATAGTATTCGCGCAATATGCCGAAACAAAAAATTAATACATTTTCATAATTTATTGTGATATCTGATGGTTTTTGGTGATGGTTGTCAGGGTGGGTGTAAACGAAACAGAGAAATCGTAATGTATCATATGTTTTTATTGTAATATAATCAAATGACTAAATTTTAACGATTTCAATAAAATAGTTATTAATAAATGCAAGTTTTTTTATAGAAAGTTAAGTAACTTAAGTTATAATTAACTAATAATATTTTATATGTATCTTTTTTTTTTTGAACGACATAATATATTAAAGAAAACAACTAGCAAGACGCTAGCTGTCCAAAGTACAATTACAAATAAAATCTAGATAAAGCCATAACAACAAATCTAGACCCTTCCCGAAACATTAACTGTAGGGACTACAAAAGGAGTGGAAAAAACTCGTGGCAATTACAGTGACGATCCAAGACACGAGAAAAACCCCCAACCACCGAACGCCGAGCCACTGATTTTCATTCGTGGTGTTTTTGTTGTAGTCCCAACCATGTTTTGGGGAATGACCGAACCAGAAAAACATACAAAAATTAACGCAATTACATCAAAATCCGTTCCAGAAAATGTAATCCCCACGACCTATAGTGATAAAAAAAAAAAAAAAAAAAAAAAAAAAAAAAAA
>JAOXNX010000019.1:22635275-22667705 GCA_028566075.1 Solidago caesia
GGGCAGGATCGAAGATTCGAACCCCCGCCTCCCATAGCCAACATCCCCTCCCCAGGACCCTTGCGGGATACCCTGGTTACATAACACTCTTATGTATAGCTGACTTGCCCTTTGAGGCACTCGTGTATCCGGTGCATCAATCAATATCATAATGTGAGTCAGGTGTATCAAAGGTAGTTGTATCAAGGTTTTAGGTGGAAACACTGGAGGTCTAATATGAACGTCCCATCTGCTTTACCCAATAACAATGTGATACACCCACTTTCTCCCCTGCTCTCTTACAATACCACCCACCCCTTTTGTTTTACACCACCAATGTCGGGTTCTACATCCACTACCGGAAAGCAACCACCTAAAACTGCTTAGCGAGAAACCTCCTGAAACAATTATTTGTCGTTGCGGCATTGCACGCTACTATGCTAATGCTATTGAATAAAGCGTCTTACCCCCTCCTTTTAAGAAAGAGAACCATTTTTTAAGATTCAACACTACCAATGAGAGTGTCACGCATCTACCACCCAATAATAATGTGACACACCCTCTCTTCCCTGCTCTTAGATCATGACCTTCTGCAACCATCAAGATTGTTAAACACCGGCACAAAATTGAGAATTCCTCAAAAACTATTTGTCGTTGTTGCATGCACAGGTACCATGCTAGTGTATATTTATATATAGCTTGAGTATGATTGCTATAACCCACTCAATAGCAGTTCAATGAGCTCACTGTGATATTACAACAATTGGTCTTATTCATTTGAACATATGTATTTTTTGTCGTGAAAATGTGGTTGACTATAGTACGACTCCCTATGTTGCAAGAATATAGGTTGGAGTTTCATAGGTTTAAGACTGTTGAGGACTTGAGGCCCTAGAGTGCTTTTTATATGCATGTGTGTACACAATGAAGAGGTTGGAAATACTCTATTGTCACCACATAATTTTTGGTTAATGGTGACTACACTATGGGTGTGGGGAGGACCAAACATGAATGACCTAAAATATGACAATTACTGTTGAGTGTTGACATGTGCGGTCCGTTGTTAATCGTATGCAGGTTGATGGAGAAGCATCTTAGCATCATATGAAATCATCATTGAACCACATGATGCACATCAATCTGTATATAAGTGCTTAGCAAGTCTCCACTCTTATTTTGCTATATATAAAATCCTCAACCATGTCTTGTCTTTTTCTACAACAGCACTTTGTGTAGAAAAGTGCCCGTTGATAGGTTTTTTTACAGTTCTGCATCTATCATCCATATTCCAAATCAGGATTTGACATGCTTATTCTTTTTATCACATTAACTGATTAACATGGGCTTCAATGTCAGTTCAAATTTACCATTTCTCTTTATATGTGAACGGATACACAGGAACTTGCAGGGTCATCAACAGTGGAAGTTATGCTGTCCAAATCTGCTCCAGTCTTTTATGGTGATATTAGAAACCATGAGATGGTATTTTACTTGATCAGTTTTACGTTTTGTTTAATATGAAGGTTATTTGGATGCCACTTACTGCAGTTATATTTTTCCTTCACTAGGTCCAGTTACCCTTTTCTACCTTTATTGGATATTGCAAGGACTTTTCTTTGCAGAGCAAAGAAGGTCACGCTTCTTGCTCTAGTACAGATAAGCTTTTGCCACCTAGCACTGATACAGAACAAGATGATCTATTAGCTGGTGATATGCTTGAACAAATTTATTTAGCACAGGTTGATATTTGCTACACCCAGAAGGGTCGATGATAAATTCTTATTCTCTTTTCTTTCAAAGTGGTGTCAATTTTTCACTGTATGAGGTGGCAAGTTTGACCCATTTTACTTGTAAATGAGTTGATTGGGGATATGTCTTATCTCTAATGGGTTGACTAGGAAAGTAAAATAATTTGCTTATATGGAATTAGGTAAAAATATGTTAAACTGATCCAACTGGTTAAAAGTAGCGCAAACTGGATTTTCTAATGTACAAAACCTTCTAAATCATTTTCTAAGTATTTCTGCTAATGAGATAATGACCAATAATTTGTCAAAAAGGGTAAACGGAGAGGGATTCTTGTCATGATATGTCAAAAGTTCTATAAGTTTGGACAAGAAAGTGTTATGATGGACCCAACCCATACCAAACTAATGCTGTGACCTGAACCCACTTTGATTCGTTAGCCAACACGCCCGACTTACCCTTTTTTGTTACATCTAGCACTCTCAGAAATGTATTGATACCATTTAAGTGAAGACATTGGACCTCCTTGTATAAATTAACTTGGTAGTGTATGTGTCTACATAATATGCAAAATGTGTGTGTACTGATATAGGTACCTATTATGAATAACGAGAAAGAAGAGAAGGTTCAATTGGGAAGTCTTATAGAAGACATTCAGACGGTATGTGCACAATGGTTGGATAATCGTCCTCTTATTTCCCTCGCAATATTGCTATACTATATATCTCCTCTTTTTTTGACTTCTTGGCTTCTTGCTACACTTGTTCGATTTGTGTAGCCCCTATTTCTGGAGACAAAGACCTTAGCTTCTATCAATCTATGGATGAATGGTGCTCAAACAAGATCAAGCACTCACTATGACCCGCACCATAACCTTCTATGTGTGGTTTCTGGCAGCAAACAAGGTGTATATTTGTTCAATTATTAATGCCAAAAAGTTTATATGCAAATGTGTACCAAACAATTAGAATTTTACCGGGGAACTTTATCTCAAACATCATTGTAAAAAAAAAATCCTGTATCAGTACACTAGATGCTGTACCTTTTGATACTTAGGCACATGTATTTCTTGCACTCTGGTCATAGATCTTTATGTTTAAAAAAATGATTTGCTTGCAACTTCTTTTGACTAACCATGTGTAAGATTATGAAGTGTGGATGATACGCTAACTTTTTTTGTTTTTGTTTCTTGTTTGGTAAAACTATGTCGTTTAGTTGATCTGTGGCCTCCTTCATCCTGTCCTTTCTTATATCCGATGCCTTTGTATGGTGAGGCCTCAAACCACAGGTATTACTTTCTCTTATACTCCTGTAAATAGGGCGGGTAAATATCAGTGCATTTGAAGAAAACCAAAGAACCGAACCAGGAACGAACCGAACTAGTACCTGCTAAATTTGGTTCCTTTCTCATTTTGTAAAAGGTTAGTTCTTGGTTTGGTTTGGACCAGAATCGGAACTAAACTGTTATGTTCTAGAATTCTTAACTTTCCGAATTTCAAACTGTGTCGTTTTATGTACTTATGAAACATCCAATTTGTATCCAGTTTAGAGTTCAGTTTGGGACCAAATAGGTTCTAAACCAGTACCGAGGCGGTTTAGATCGGCCTGTTTCTCATTTTAATGTTCCAGTTCCGGCTCTGGTTTGGTCCTGGTCTGGTGCGATCAGTTCCGGTTCCATTCGATGAACACCTCTACCTCTAAGTTAGGAAGTAAAAGCACTTTCAAGTAGAATTGAGTTGTATAGTCCCGGTATTCATTCTATATATTTGGGTTCTACCAGCTCTGTTCCCATAGACGAACCTGATTTTTCTCTTCATCCAAGAGCAGAACACTCAAAAAAGCATTCTCAAAGGGTGATTCTTCATGCAGGAGACGCACTTTTCATTCCTGAAGGGTGGTAAGATTTGTATTTCCATGTATTCCTATTCTAAACCTCGTAGTTTGAGATCTCATTCGATTATTACGAAAATAATGAAACAAGGAACGGTATCTTTATAAATAAATAACAATGTGTTGCGTTACAAAGTGACTAAAGAATCTTTCAGTGACTTCCTCATATTTGGTTACTCAGATCTTCTATGAAACGTGGATTTTCCAATACAATGATGATTAACCATGAATCTCAAGTACTTGTTGACTAATACTATTTGTATAAATCTCAAGTATTTGGATGAGATAATTCAGGCATTACTGACCTAGCACCTACAACCTTGCGTGAACTTTATCTAGAACATGTACTACCTAAGGAACCGATAATCATTCTTTACTTAGTCACTTAGGTGCAATTAATTTCTTGTTTCTTATGTTATATCTTCTAACCAGGTTTCACCAAGTTGACAGTGAAAGTTTGACTGTCGCTGTTAACTTTTGGTGGCGGTCTGAAATGATGTCTGGCATGTCGGAACACATGGATTCATATTATCTGCGCAGGATATTGAAAAGGTTTTTTTTATGTTTGTTTTTCGGTTTAGAACATTATACAGAAACTGATACTGATCATGCATTCACTGTTTCATGTCTACATCATACTGGTAAAACTTCAAGACTGACTGACAAAGAAATGGTAAATACTTCTTTTCAACTATTACGTATTTTGCATGGTGTGGATGATTATTTATTTTACTTTACACAGCTTCTGTAATTTAACTGTTGCTATTCAAAATTATACTGTAAACTATTAGCCTCCAAGTATAAGCTCATGGGTGGAGTGTAACATGTCACTGAGTAAGTGTGTATGATATTGCTACCTTTTGTGTCAGAAATCTTACTCGAGTGTTTTATAACTTTCATAATTTGGACAGAATCAGATGCTGTGTAAGACTTCCCCTTGTGTGAATAATAAACCTTATAAACAATCAGGTTAGTTGTAAAATACAAATCTGTATTGTTTTTTAATCCTGTACTATATGATAATGGTGCTAATCTGTAAGGCTTGTTGATTAAGTATTTCACAATGTCAATGATGATAATCAATTGCTTAATGATTTATTTCCTAGAGGAGCATAGTATCAAGGTTTCTGGTGGGAATAAGTTGAATACTGGGAACATGCTACAAGATCTGGAGCCTTCTGCTCTCGAATCTCTTCACAAACTTGTTTCTCTAGTCCATGACCGTGTCAATGCTGCTGATTTGAGTTATGACATGGAGAAAACAGGGTCCAAGAAAACTGTGGTCTCAGAATTGTATAACCTGGTAGATGATCCAGTTGCTCTTATTTTCTGGGCTCTTGAACCACTTAATCTTCAGAAAATGTTTCTTGCCATGGTGGTGAGTCCAAGTTCTTGTCCTATTTGTTAGAGGTGGCAAATTTGACTCATTTAGCAAATGGGCTGATTCAGTTTATGTTTGTCTTTAGCGGGTCAAACAGGTTAAAAGTCATCTTAAGTGTATTGAAATACATAAAACCTCGAAATAAACTTATTGAAGAAGTTAGATTAATATTGTAATAGTATAGAGTTTGCAAATATATATAGCACATTGTTTGTAAAATTCTTATATATTGGGTTCAAGGTGTTGTGGGTCGGCCCAACGTGAAACACTTCTTGTTTTAAATCACATTTAAGATTACCTATTTTTTATTTTTTTCCGACAGGAAATTTTAAGATTACCTGTTTTGACTCTTAACTTATTACCCAGCCTGCCCATTTTATCACATCTACTATATGTCAACATTTCCTTGCCATTTGTTTGACCAACTTCTGTTCCCACCCCCATTGCGGCATTGCCTAGTACCACTACGTCAATATGTTGCACTTTTACATCTATTTAACTATCTTCAACTTGTGTGCTTTTAGCATCACTTCCCAAGAACTTTGGAGGGTTTAGTACTGCACTTGGTTTCACCAGTAGGAGCTGAAGTCCTTACTCAGAAATTTGATGAGATGGATCAACTAAATAATGAAGAAGACAGGTAAATATATCTGGATCATTCAGAGTTCGTTTCCTCGCCCCCACCCCCTCTCATTAAATAAATTAATTAATTACGTTAGTAAGTAAATGGTTATTGACGGAGGCTTGGACCATGTTTTGATTCTGTTACTCCCAGGAACGAATTCTACAGATTATTTTATAGTGTATTTGATGACCAGTTTGCTGTAATGGATACTCTTCTTAATGGAAAGGAGTCATTTTCATGCCAGGTACAATATAAACCTGAACTATATGGGCCTCTTAGCTTCTTAATTTTTGTTTACTTATTTTTTCTTTTCAAGGTTGCCTTGTGATGCTTTGGCTTTTTTTCCTCCTAGTTACTTAAAACAAGCAGTTATTACAGTAACACACATTGTAAATTTACTTATTGACATCACCTGAACAATTATCCCATTAATTCAAAATCCATAATTTATATTGCTTGTTCACCTTGATGTTTGAAGAGAGCGGAATTTTAGATGTTTTTTCCCCGTCACAGAAATATGGGCTCACAACATACTTTTTAGTCTTAATCAGGAGTCTGTTGTATATGCTAGAATCATGTAATGGGTTTCCTAAATCTTTCTTTGAGTTAAGAAGTTTTCCGATTCTCTTTTGTGCTTAACTCATGTGCATTGCATTCAACTACGTATCCAAGCGATTCTACAATTCGTAGTTTTCTTAAACTATAGTGTAGCAAGCTATTATAAATTTTTAAACATAGTGTAACAAGCTATTATAAATTGCCCCAGGCATTTAAGAATGTTATGGATAAATTTCTGGGAGTTAAAGTTCAATGACCGGATACATCAATGGAATGAGACATATGCTGACACTGATTTCAAGAATTTGATCCCTCTAATGGTCTCAAAACTGCTGATTGATAGTTGAAGGTGGATGCTCTTTTCTCTCCTCATATGTGAGTTTTTAGTTTTCTGTTATCTTCTTTTACTTCTGGCAGTTGACATTCGGTGTCTTTGAACTAAAACCTTTACTGGATTTAAGAACAAATTTTAACTCCTTTTTGGAATTATCTAAGCTGTTATATTTTGAAAAACTCTTGTTTGGTTCACGGTGTCAATGAATAGTCTTTATATGAAGCGAAAACTTGTGCCATGAATGAAGTTTACCTAAGTGTCCCCTCTAATGGGTCCAGGTTAAAATAATTTGCTAAAGCGGAAGACGTTTTAAGTTGCAAAATCTATTCTTAGTACGTACATCCTCCCAAGTCAAAGCTATTCAAAGATTTGATTATTTTCAATAATATTATTTTTGTAATCATAATCAAAACAATAAATATTTATTTAAAAATAGGCAAAAAAGTGTTTGCATGTTGATTTAACTAAACCTGTAATAAAAATGACCTGTATCAACCTATAACCCAACCTGCCTGACCACCTGTCTTGCCACTCGCTTACTTTCTAAAACCATTAATTATTTTTATCCCTTTCTATGACCACAAAGCCACCCTCTTGGTCCGAGTCTAGTCGTATTTTCTACTAATTTTTTCTCTTGATCAATTTGGGATGTCAGCTCTGAAGCCATTGGTAATCTTGTGTTCACTAGGAACTACTATTTCCAGAGCAGAGATACAACTACATCTGCAGATGGTTCAACATGCTGAAGTACAAAGGGATACAAACATCATGGGTTTGCATCAGGTAATTTTAGTAATTTAAAGGGCTTGTCGTCGATTTTCACAGTTCACAATGTAAATAGAATCTTATACCAGTCAATTTTTATTTCCATGATTCACCATGGCTTTTGACATTTTCTCTCCCTTTGAAAAATTTAAATCCCTTATATTATTTCTTCCTTAAAAGGTTTTTCTATCTGTTTCATATTTTCCTTTTCATATTATTGCCACTGAATCATTCTTGGACCACCAATCCACCACCACCTTCTTCTAAACTTGTGCATACTATTGATTACCTTATCAACATGAGAGACTGATTTTTTTTGAGCAATTGTACTTTGCCTTTTGTTACAAATGAACCATTATTGTGAAAATGTAAAGAAGACCTTAGTCGAGCTATTTAGGCTAAATAAGCTGGTTATGCTGGTTATATTTACTTGTAAAATTGTAATTCATCAAAAACAGCCGTTTTTTCACTTGCAATGTTTCTTTAGCGCCTTTAACAAACAACATTTCTTTACCATTTTCATAGGAACAGAGGTTAAGCTTAGTAGCTTACCATGGAAATCCAGTAGGATGGTTGGTTTGATTGACAGTTCACAATCATCTTCTAAAGAAAGCGTACATGTCTATAATAATCTTCTTGCTGCCAACAAGTAGTACGTGTATTGATGCAGGTTATGCTTGTAAGGTAAAACATATTTGGTTTGTTGAAGTTCCATCATTGAAAGTTTAGATGTGAGCGGTGGTCAAGTTCAAGGTTTCAAGCTTGCACAGTTGAGGCCATGAGCCCATCAGGGTGTATTGTGTGGGCGTGAGATTTGGCCACAAATTAATTGACGGGCAGACGCACAACCTTAGGGGTTGAGTTGGTGAACACAATTTCAAACGTTAATAGTTGTATTTACTAGATAAGTGTGTTAGCGTGAGTGTGCAACCAACATCTTACATGTACTCTTTGAAAGAAATTGGTAGATACTAAAAAGAAATTGGCACGACCAATCTTCATATGTAGTCCTCAAAATTCAGTTTGCAAGACTAATCATGCATACGTTTCCAATTCTTTTATCATTTTGATGTTAATCTCAAGAATTTGATGCTGGTTAATCATTCTTGCAAAATTGATTTTTATAAGTCGACTAAAGTTTGTACATGGGATGACTTAATTATAAGATGGGTTTGATTTTGATGATGTTTTCAACTGGAAAGTCGGCACTCTTTTTTGTTTTGGTGAATCTTTTCATGCCCATGACATATTACACTCGATGTCTTTTACTGTCATGATTAAAATAATGTTATTTTTATTGTCCAACATAATTTTTATCATTCTTTTTGTGTTAATTAGATAAAAATAACATTACATAATTAAAATATAAAAAAAAACAAGCATAAGTAAACACTCTCCGGCTACGTCCATGAATTCTGTATTCTATATTTATTTATTTTTAGAAAATTTTGTAGTCTACTTTTTTCAACTACAATATTTTGTTCGGTTTTCATTACCCGATCATTTTTTTTTTCCAGCCACTTCCTTCAGATTAATATTTCTTTCATTTAAACCTTCTTCATTCATATCTTTTTCAAACCAGGCTTTCAATTCATCACAAGTTGACAGAGATGAAGATGAGATGATCCATTATATTGATTTTTATGTTTGTAAAATGATAGTTTTTATAAGTAAAATGGTAATATATAAATACTTGTATGTATGCAAGTTATTATTCGAACTTTGCAGGTATGGTAGATAAAATGAGTGGTTGGGAATTTTAGTGGGTCTAAAGAATGGAAGTCCCAACTCCAACCTTAAATAAAGCCTGCAAGGATAGTAATTACTTATAAGGTGGATGTTCAATCTTTGGCTAGGTCATTGTAAGGTTTTTTCTGTAATTGGTGCATCTTGATGAATCTGGGCTTCTATTCGGCTGGAATAGTGACCATTTGTGGGCTTCGGCCCACAATAGTGGTAGCCTTTGGCCATTGGGTTATCCCGGATGGAAGTCTGAGTTTCGAGTTTCGTGTTTGCTAGCTGTTAAAAAAAAAAAAAAAAAAAAAGCCTGCAGGGAATTCTGACACATTAATCAATACATACAAGGAATCAATTCCCTTAGTTATCTGACACATTAAATTATTGTACTAAAACACAGTAGTCACAACTCCACTCTTGATGATTTCATACTTTCATTGGGTATCATTGACTCTTGAGATTTTTATCCGATTTATATTCATGTGGACAAAGGCCGATGTTGGCAAGTCCGATCTCGGGTTGTTCACTTGTTTGGCGTAGGTTGGAATTGCCAGTTCCAGGTATACTGGTTTCATAACAACTTTTTTTTTTTTGGATTATATGTATTCTACAAATCATGTTGGAAAATATACTAGTCATCCAAAAAGATCACTTTTCATGACATTGTTTCTAACAGGTTTCAAGTAACTTATTACATCTCCAATTTGTAAATTTATATATAATCGTTTTATTGAATATATCGGAATTTAATCACAGGGGGGTAAAGGTTTTGTGTGACTTGTAGGAAGAGATTGATTACTTGTAGTTACATAAACAATAATATAGTAATCTAAACATTTGAATATAGGAGGTTGTCTCCATAAAAAATAGACTACGGGAGACTTGCAACCCGTTCGACCAATATGACCCGTTCCCATTTTAACTAGGTTTTTTAATATGACTAGTTTGAAGATAAACACAATCAAATTAACCCATTGATATATGTATAGGTCTAAACTGCCATCTCTATCATCTATGCAAGATTCTTGCAGGTATGCTCATCGTACATCATACTCTAGCCCCCAAATAGTATAAGTCAATATTCAACCATTCTAATTGTTGCTATAACGAATACAATAATAGGGATAAAATAAAATTACAGACAATTTTTGCAATCATTAAGCCAGGTACAGAAGCAATTCATCAGACTGACTTGACCCTTGAAGCATTCAGGATTAAAGACTTCATTGAACACACTTGCAGTGAAATGATAAAATAATTCAGGTGGTACCTGTTTGCAAAGTTGGCAAGGGCATGGCAGAGGAATCCACACTTTCTGTAATACTTGAAACTTGCAACCGACGTGTAGGAGGACTAGTAGTGACATTTCCATCAATTGAAGCCTCCCAGGGAAATTGTAGTGGACTTGCAGCAAGCTGCAATAACATCAATGCTTAAAATCAAAAAGTGATTGTAGTAAATGAAAAATATAAAAGAGGAGTGCAAAACTTTGCATACCATCTCAGCAAGAATATCAGCTTAACTTGTTTACTTTGTATGCAATATGTTTGCACATATATGCATGGTTTATCTGTGGAGTTTAAACATCTTAGAGTGATAGATTGGCAGGATTGGTAATTAATAGAGAGAATTTTTTTGGGGTAACACTAGCTTCGAAAGATACTTTATTCTTGTCGCTATACTAATTCTGAAAATAAGAATAGAATATAGTCCATAGAGCTACACTAATTAAAATGGTAAACGAAGACTCGAAGAGGGAACCCTGTTCAGGGTACTTGGGGAAAGTCAAGCTTTGGCTCTGATGTACGCGACCTAACCGCTATTCCCGTGGCTGTTTCCTAGACTTTTTCCTGTGGCATCCCAAGATGTTTACACTTTACCCAGTGAGGTTTGAACCCAGTTCTCTTTTGAGACCTTTAAGATGCCTTACCATTAGGCCACCTTGGAGATGGTTTGTAGTACTACACTATCTTTACTACAAAAATCCAAAATATTGTATCTGATCACACTTCGGTGGTGTTGTTTGAATCTGAACTAGTTACAAGAGGATAAGACCTGTGAGATATATCACGTAATGGAAGTTTGGAAGCAAAAACATAGGCTAAGTTAGGAGAGTGAAGTGAAATAAGAACAATATGGTGTGTTCCAGGAAGATCATACATATAGTGTACCTTCTGATTGGACCTAACCGAAGAAAGGTGCATATGGTGTTTATCTCGTCAGCTTACATTATGCGTTATAGGCTCCCCAACATATCTTGATTCTTGAACGAGGTTGCATATATTGAACGATATATAACCTTGAAAACAATAACACCAATAACAACTTTTCTTTCCATAATAAAGTTAATAACCGATAGTCCGATGCCACATTAATTCTAGGTTAGAGCTAACGAGCTAAAGAGAAAAACATGAATTTAAGGATTACCATACAGAATGCCTGCAGGGGTCTTACCTTCTCATGATTATGATCACTCAGCACCTTGTTGCACAAAGCTTTTACTATCATCAACAACAAGAAACTAACTGTTAACACCTATAGAATATATCTAGTGGTAACATCGTAAAATCTCCCAACGACAACACAACACGTATAACTTATCAACTTATGAAAATGATCTTTCCAAAAGGTCAAACAAGAACTCTTTTACATCACTATAAAAATCTAAGCCCTAAATGATTAAAAAAATAAGGAACAAATAATAATAAAACCATACATTAATGAAACCAAGCTATGAATATATAACATTACTTGTCCTCAATCTGTACTAGGTATATCCACATTCATATATACAATGAGAGAAAATTAACACACGGATATACAAGTGAATGGGTTTGAAGTGTACCAACAAAATAGATTCTTCATTGATATTCATTACTACACCGTTTATTACAACATTGATAGCGTAAAACGACTTAAAGAAGTTACCGCATAGGAACCAAATTATTAATTTATCATCACCGGGAAGATTCTATTGATCGATATCAGCTTAAGCAAATACTTCCGTTTCCGTATCAATACTTGCTCCTTTCTGAACCTACATTTTATATTTTAACCAAAATAAACCATCACTAAACTAGTAAACTACTCACTAATCAAATACTAATAATCAATAACATATACATATGCATGTACATACATACATACATATAATAGATAAATAGAATACAAAAAGCATAAAAACAGTTTGAACAATAACCTAGACGTGTAGCTGCGGTTTCCGGCAACCGGTGAGTGATGTGAAATTTGCGGTGAAAAGCGTCGGATTCCGGCGACGGTTCAAGTAACGCTTTGAGCATAATAACTTGCTGGATCGCCTGAGATTTGTTCCACGACGGCCGTCTCATACCTGTACCGACGGAATAATCAAATACAGTAATAATTAATCTATATAAAACAAAGACGCGGTAAAAACACCTATAAAATACACACACACACACCTTTTTGTTTGAGGTACTGGCGGCATTGTTCGCGAGTGATTTGAGAAAAGTCTTCTTCGGTGAGGTGGTGAAGAGGCTTATCTAGCGGTGACGTGGCGGGTAGCGGTGGCTCTTCCGACGTCATGGTGGTTGTTGGAGGTCTTTGATTTTGACCGAAAGTCAGAGAGATAATATATACAGTATATATATTTTTTTTATAATTTCGTGGATGTGGACTGGAAAGTGTTTTTGGTTTGTTTGAGGCTTTGAGCTACGGACAATTTAATTTAGCCACCGCGTAAACCAAAAAGGATGTCCATGGCGTACTTTATACATCTATCTCATTGTCCACGGTCTCGTCAATTGCTCGTCGCTTGAGAGATGCAATTAAGACCATTAGATCAGTTTCACGTGTTGCTTTCCATAGTTAACCACCACCAATGAGTGATGAACGAGCTTGGGTCCATTTTTCAATCAGATCGTTTAAAAGTTTATATAAAAAATTATGTTTAATTAATTGATAATAATAATAAAAAAAATTAAGGGATCGGATGTTGTTAGTAGGTATATGTCAATTTAAAAGTGTTGATGTGACGCTGATGTAAAAAACTGACAAATAACTAATCTTGCCTAATGTTTTAAAAACCGAATTTTTCGTCGAACTGGCCAGTCCACCGCGAGCGGTTGAACCAGTCGGTTCAACTGTTTGTTTGTTTTTTTTATTTTATTTTAGATGCTACTAAATTTGTTACAATCAATTCAAAGATAATACAAAATAGTTATAATCCAAAGAAAATATATGTTTTAATGTTCACAAACAGCTAAAAATAACATTAAAGTATACACATGATCATTAAAAAAAAAACAAAAAACCGGTTGAATCGGAAAAACCGGCCGGTTCGAACTATTGAACAAGACCGCTAAAAAACCGGCCTCCTGACCGCTTACCGGTCCGACCGGTCCGGTCCGGTTTTTAAAACATTGATCTTGCCACCATTAAAAGCAGCCTAAATGATTTATATTAAAAGGAAAAAAAAAGTGTCTTTAAACATATATATTAACACTAGATGGAAACCCACGCGATGCTGCGACGATTGTGGTAGCAGTAGTGGTGGTAGCGGTGACGATGTGGTAATGGCGGCGACGGGTGGTGGTAGCGGCAACGCGGAGACGACGGGTGGTGGGGCGGCGGTTGCGGCGGCAATAGCGGTGTGGTTATTAATGTAAAAATAATTGATGTAAAAAGGGGGTAGTATAGTTATTTTAAGGGTTGATGGATGTATATTGTAAATAATAGTTATATTGGGTTGAGGGATGTATATTGTAAATAATTTCATAATTATAGGTATATTAGGTGAAGATATTTAAATTAGTTAATAAATAATATGGATAGTTTGAAAAGTTCAGTAGGTTTTTTTGAGAAAAAGGAGAGAGATTATTTCTTTATTAAGGAGTATAAATGTGTCATTGATTAAATTAGAAAGATAAGAAAAATGGTTGTAATTGATTATACTAAGAAAGATTAATATAACATTTTATTTATAAATTATTACATAGGTATAGTAAGAGCATTTTTGTTTTTTTATTCATAAAGTTATCTGAATAAAGTGTTTCTTTGGATAAGTCTAAACTTTATTTGTTGAATGATTATTCATCAATCTTTAAAAGAAAATTATCTCATAAATATTCCATCATATTATTATTATTTTTGTTTTGAAAAAGCTAAAGTAAAAATAAAAGAAGAAAACGTATATAAATGAATTTTCATAGGGCGACCAAGAAACTTCCCGCTCCTTCTCAAAACTGCTCCTTTTTTCAATACCTACCTAACCCCCCTCTCTTGTTAATATTCCTCCTTAAGTCAAGCACTGCGAAGTACTATATATTAGTAGTACTTGTTAATATTTTCCTACAAAAAGAAAAAATCATTCCAATTAAAATTAAAATTTCCCTCCTTTTCAAACCAAAATCATCATGTGGAACCGAACCTTCTCAACGAAATCCGACCTGGAATCCGGTTCAACCCAACTGCTATATCCAACAATGATCGACTCACCGGATCTCCGCTGGTCATTTATTCGCAAAATATACACTATCGTCGCCGTTCAGCTACTCCTCACCGCCGCTATCGGCGCCGTCGTTGTTTCTTATCATCCGATTGTTACTTTCTTAACTACTACTAGAGGCGGTTTCGCTTGTTATATTTTAATAGTTATTACTCCTTTCATCAGTACGTTTTTAGTTTCTAATCAATTTCGTTATTATTTGATTATTATTTATCTAATTTTTTATTTTTGATGATTTTGAGGGTTTTTTAACATTTAATTTAATTTATTTATTTTTATTTTTATTTTTATTGTGTGTGTGTTTGTTGTGCAGCTTTGTGTCCGTTATCGTGTTATTATCAGCGGCATCCGGTGAATTATGTGTTGCTTGGGATATTTACGATAGCGCTTGCTTTGGCTATTGGTTTATCATGTGCTTTCACTAGTGGTAAGTTGAAATTTTGAATTGTAATTTGATTAGTTTGTACACACACACACACACACACATTTAATTGGTGTTAGGAAATTGGGGGATCTGTGATGCGCGTGAATAGTAGCTGTGCGAAAATAAAACTCACCAGAAAAATTAAACACACGCACAGCTTTAATAGAGAGACTTGCTATAGATTATGAAGTTAGGGTTTACAATTACACTTAGGACCTAGGCGACCTATTTATAGAGGCCAAGCAGGTTAAATCCAATACTGAACAGGACCGAAGCACTCCGTATAGACAGTGTGTGCGTTTTGTTTTGAGTATATGCTGTGTGGATGAAAATAAGAACTTTTAATTGTAGAATATTTTATTCTTTTTTGGTAGTTAAAGCTAATGCGAAGTTTTAATCCCAAATTAGTGTTATAATAGTTATTGGAGATACATTATAGTACAGTCAATATAAGGAATAGAACCTTCACAAGAGTTTTATCTGCTTAGATTTGACCGAAATAGAGATCTAAAGTTTAAATCCTCTTGCCGAGTTAAGATTTTGTAGATTGGTGATAAAAAAGATGGTTATATTGTTTGTTATTGCTCGTCTTGGTGCTATTGTAAAAGTTACAAGAACGAGATGCTAAGGGGGCGTTTAGTTAGAGAAAACATCCTTTGTTTTCCATTTTTGTTTTCTAAGAAAACATGAAAAACATAAAACGCGATCAAATCCTAGTTTTCCAAAAAAATTTCCAAGAAAATAGAAAACACTGTTTCTACTTTTCAATGGGAAATTAGAAAACACTTTTTTACTGTTTTCCATTTTTCATTTTCCATTTTCCAAATTTTAGAAACCTCAAACTATATTAACTCACCCCCTACGCCCTCGCCCCTGCCCCCCGTCACCCCTCGCCCCCCCAACTCCACCAAGTAGATCAGAACATGTTTTCTAATATGGAAAATGAAAATAGCATTTTCTAGTTTTGAACGCGTTTTCAAAATTTTCATTTATTTTCTAGAGATAGAAAACTCCTTCCATTTTCTAGAAAATTAGAAATGAAAAACTAGAAAACATTTTCCACAACTAAACGCGCCTTAGGGTTTCAATTTTGTGTTAAATATGTGATATGCACGTGTGTTTTTATTTATTTATACCCTTTTATAATGTAGCCCATCTTATTTCTTAGCTAAAAAACACGGAGAAATTTTTTAGAAAGAAACCAATTTCTACCCCAAATGTAGAGAAATTAAAATACAAAGGATCCCGTTTCTCTAGAAATGCATTTCTATGCCTTTTGATTTCTCCAGGCTACGAAACAAGTGAAATTGAAATAATATAGTACTAGATTTATATCCCGTGTGATACGTGGGGTTGCCTTAAAGTCCCCTTATCAAACATGCCCTAAAGTCCTTAAGAATGCTAAAATTACTGATAAGGTATGCTCATATGGGCAAGAAGTTGAATCAAATGCAATACATGAAGCTATTATGAAGAACGTTTTTACGAATACTAGAAGAATTACGAATATTGTAGTTATGAAGTTCGATTTTAGTCAGCTCATATCTCCAATGTTATGAACCCCTAGAAGTGGGCACCGTAAGGGCAGATCTATCTTAGTGCCCGGGGCCCCCGGCCTCCTCCGTTTTTTTGCCCCGTAGTGCTATTTTATCCGTAGTTCGTTCGAAAAATTATTTCTCTTAGTATTATTTTGTGGATACCGTGACTTTCGTCCCCTCCGTCACTTTTGGCCCCCTCAGTTACTTTCCTCAAGATCCGTCACTGAGACACTGTACAAAATTCCTTTTTGGTTCAGTTGTTTGTAAACTCGGAAGCTGGAAAAGATGTTTAAACAAGAAAAAAGAAGCTAATTCTCTGGATGCAGTCGTTATGATTTGGGCCTTAAATTGAGAGGAGAGGACCCCAATGGCCCCATGTATTAGACAGAAGCTAGCCCAATGATAATAAATTTGGATTGCTTATAACTTTTCCGTGTGACTTTGTGATAAAGTTAAGCCCACAAATAATTGGGCCCATCAGACTTTACATAAAGCTTTCAGGAATTTCATTATTGCACATCCTCACAATGACCATCAATACACATTTATTTGTCTAGTGTCATGTAGCAAACACATTGTGGGTAGGGCTTTTAAATCGTACATTTATATACATACCAATTATATTGTACTGCCTACTTTAAACGACTTTGCGAAAATAACATGCAAACAAATTAATATTTTTTTTGAACGGCAAAATGAATTATTATACTAATCAAAGAAGGCCACTAGCAAGATACTAGTGACCAAATGTACAAAATCTAGATATACAATAAGTCAACAAACTAGATTCATCCCGAAACTTTAACTGCGAAGATTGCAAAAGGGTTGGAAAAAAACTCGTGCCAATTACAGTTGCCCGAGACACGAGAAAAAACCCCATCAAACAAATTAATATTGAAATATTAATTGACATGATTATCTTAATTAAACTCTTATCATCATAAGCTGTTTGTTCATATGCAAATTAGGTTGATAAAAGTATATAAAAATTATGATTATAATAGAAATAAAAAATAAATACAAAAATATAAAGTCAAATTTTAGTTGTCGTTGCGTGAAAAGGACATCGAATTCATAGTCAAAACTATCAATTTAAGTTTTTCCTTTCTTTTTATTTATTTATTATTTAAAGAAGACATTTCTTTGTATATGTGATATTTAATATCTGCGAGGTACGGTTTGATTTAGTTTATTTATATAATAAAAGGAATTGAACCTTGTAATATTCGTTGTTTATAATAAAAGTCTAAATTTTTTCATCGTTGTTTAAAAGTTTATATACTAAAATACATGTTCATTCGTAAAATTTCTTCAACGGACTCCTATTCTTCGACTTGTGCTTATTAGAAATGCGGCTGTGTTTAATCAACAAAACATATCAAATTTAGTATATTAGAAAGTTTTAAAAAAAAGTATGGTAGAAACAGATAACAATATATAATTAACAATATTAAAAGATTGGGCAATGTTGGGTGGCTTTTAAAATTTTAAAACAACAAAAAAACAACATTGTTTGAAATAACAAAACATCATGTGTATATTATTTCTTTCCATCAAATTTTATTGAAATTTTTAAATCAAACGGTCTTTTATTATATCAGTTAAATTAAAACCTTAATAGAAGGTACGCAAACTTTCACAATATAGTTCTTGTGTTTTCTTTAATTTTGCACCAAAAAAAATCTTTACATCACCGTAAGTATCTTTAACTATTCAAGCCTTTAACCTATGATTTCGATCATACGTTTTAGGCAATTGCCTTTATGTTTGGCAATACTCAATATGCGCGACAGTTTCTAACTGTTGCGAAATTGGCCTCTCAAAGCTTGATTATTTTTAGGTGTTGTAGTCTTGGTTATGGTTTAAAGTTAATGATCAGTATATTTTACTATATGACTATTCTACTACATATGAATCTTTCAACCTCTTGTGTTTCTATACAGTTTTCTTTCTGAAAAAAGATATATTTAATAGGATTAAGATCCTCTGAAGTTGAAATACTTAAAGTTGGTAAAGTTGAATCAGTTAAAAACCTTCAAACATGATTAAAGGTTCACCAACAAATAAATAATAAAAACCTACTATTTTGCTCTCTCATAATTTATACCAGTAACTTGAGAGAACTTAGGAAATTAAAAATTTAACTTTTGAGATCTCAATCATATTTCAACATCTACACCACTAGTCACCACCACACTGTCTCATCTATCACTATCACCGTCGTATGGCACGGGTATTCATCTAGTTTTGCAAAAAAAAATAATCTTAACATCACCGTAAGTATCTTTTAATTAAGCCTTTGACCTACGATTTCATACGTTTTAGGCAATTGGCTTTACTTTTGGCAATCTCAATATGCGCGACAATTTCTCTTACTATTAAAGATTCACTAACAAATAAAAAATAAAAACCTATTATTTTGCTCCTCTTAATAATTTATACCAGTAACTTGAGAGAATTTAAGAAAAAATTTAACTTTTGAATTTTCAATTTTATTTCAACACCTTAATACATTTCTCAAAATGTCAATCATAAATATTATACTAGACGAATGCCCGCGCGATGCGACGGTGATAGTGGCGGCGGCGACGGGTGGTGGTGGTGGCGACTGGTGGTGGTGGTGGTGAGTAGTGTAGGCTATTGATTTAAAAGAGGTAGTGTAGTTATTTTAGGAGTTAAGAGGTTGATGTTATAAATTAATTTCATTAAGGGTATTATAGGTATATCAAGTGGAGATTTTAAAATAATAAGTAAAGAAAAGGAGTATTTTGGGTAGTTCAAAGTTGTAATTTAAGAAAATGGGGGAGGGGTTGATGCTTTATATAGTAGTATAGATATAGGTCAACAAATGAGACTTATAATTAAAAAAATTTGACTTTTGAAATCTCAATCATTTTTTCAAAATGTGAAAGAATTAAACTGTCGATTCATAAATGGTATTATATATAGGTCAACAAATGAGACTTATAATACAAAAAATATCTATTAAATGAGCTTTATATATATCACCACAGAACTTTATATATAGTGGTCTAGGTATACTTAAATGAGAACACGAGAATGAAGCAAATGGATCCACGTGGAGTGGAAGGAGCCTTCCGCTATTGTAACCTAAGATTCATTTGTAGCTATATATGATTTTTTTTTCAAACGCCGTGAATTACTCGCGAATATGAAAAAGTCTAGCATATGCTATTTTAACCGGTCCGGGTTAGAGAGTTTTTTCGCTGAATAGATATTCAATTTAAACCCCTTAATGAGAAACCTTTATCATCTAAAAATCTGAAAGGATAAACTCACTAGAGATGAAAATTAAATAAATATGACAACCCCAAATATGGCTAGAGATTATTTTATATTAGTGTCACATCAATTAAATACATGTGGCTATATATGTAACATATATATGTTTTCTAAAGCCTCCAAAATCACTAGGTATATATGTAAGGAACGCCATAAATCCCGGACTACTTTATATAAGTGTCACGTCAATTTTTTCATATTTGGTAAATACGTTACTTTCATCTGTGATATGTCATTTCCACATTGATAGAACCACGACCTTAGATGATCATACCCCATTTAATTATGCTGTGAGACAAGAAACAAAAATCAATGTGCCCGGTCGGCTTTGAGCTGAGATGAATCTTGACCCCGAACATGATGAACAAGTAATTTCTACTATATTATCATATCTTAATAATAAACATTATTATTATTATTATTATAATTAAATATTATAGAATATAGAATAGAGATTTTTTTACACTTCTGAATTCACTTATGTGGCCTGTCAATAAAAAGGTTTTTTTGGCCACAAAGGAACAAAAATATTGAAAGGGAAAGAAAAAAATATCACACTTGAGCAAACCCTACACGTTCCATAAAGACATGTCGACGAATAAATCCATATTATCGACAAAACTAGCATACCCCACCGTCTGAAGTGGTGGTACCATTAGTGCCTCAGCCATGCTGGCAAGAAACCCTGGCATTCCAAAGATCTCTTCTTCATCTAGATAATAATTACCTGATGAGATCAGCTCTGGCTCATCCTTAATCTTCACCACCACAACCTCCTTATATCTAAACGCCTCCGCAGCCTTTGCCGCGGCTTTTTGTATATCCTTTATATTGCCAGACTCCGGGAGAGGCAAACGGTACACCGAGTCACGGAAATTCAGACATGCGGATGGACCCCTCATTGCTAAAACAGCCACATCATGTGCCCTGGCTGCCATTTCAGCATTTGGATGTGTCCCAAGCCAAACCCTAGACTGTGTGTCTGGATGTCTCACCTCACAAACCCACTTGCCGTTGTTCCTACTTCTTACTCCCCGATAAACCGGATGTCGGGTCTCTTTAAACTTCTTCCTTCCTGCTGGTTTCTTCGGGTTTTTAGAAGCCAACATCACTTCTGGTTCAGAATAATCAGAAGAAGTTGGAGAGGTTGCAATGGTGGGTGAAAGTGAATGAAAGAAATAATTAGATTCGATAAATGAATCCATATATGTATTGTATGCCTAATTATTCTCGTAGCTTTTGCAATTTACTAGTGAAGTTATTGTCGAGCTTTGAGTTATTGACATGCAAATGGTGCACTATATATATGGATATATATGCATAAGATATTTTGTACAATAATATAAATATATAGTGTCAAATTAAGTTTAATATACTCCTATATTTTTAAAGATTTGTTATTATAAAATATAAATAATAATGTCTAAGTTTATTGGAGTAACATTAATAGATATTTTTTGAGGAATGCTAGATCTACAAACATATTACAAACAAATAGTTACAAACATAGGTGGCATGTGATGTGGACCAATCAACAAAGAAAGAGAAAGAAGAAACAGAAAAAATGATTTGATTTGATTGGTGAAAGATTTGTTTGTAAACTTTTGTTTGTAATTAGTTTGTCAACCTAGCATTTCTCAATCATCTAACTAAATCTATCCACATTTATTCTTCAATTTAAAAAAGTTGAATAGTTATTATAATCTTTATACATATAAACAAAATATTACACTTATAAATATAAACAAATATTAAACTTATTATTCGCATTTAAAAGTATGGACATTAGTAACATATAATTTCTCCATCATCTTGTGTGGGGAAATTTGATGTTACAAATTGACTTTACATTTTTATATGTGAACATTTTATATATTTCTATACATTTGTAAGTCGTACTTTTTTGTCTACATGTATAAGTGTAAATATTGTGATGTTATATAATTTTTCTTATTTTATAGACGTGTACAACATTTTTTGTTGTAGTGTAATAATGGAACTTAACGCTTAATGAAAATATCCTATTAAAGTCCACGTAAAAACAAAAGGTAGTTTGTAATTTTTACATGCAAGCGAGAATTATTGGTATAAAAAAATAATAAAATATGGTGGCAGATTGGCCAATTATTAACTAGTTGCTTAAGTTATGGACAATATGACACTCACAAGTTGGCTGGCAAATTAAGAACGCAGGATTAGTATTCCTCTTATTGGCTATCAAATATTCAAAGTATATTTTGATCAATTATTTTCAATATTGATTGATCACGGTATGGGACCAACAAAAAGTAGATAAGTTTCCCATATATCAAAATCCTAATTAAGAATTTAAGATCTTCACATGGCGGTCAATTATGCACCTCATATGTATATGCAAATCATTAAAATTTAAAACTTTAAACTTCTTTTTAATTTGGAGACTTGAAATAGTTTTAGAAACTTTAAATAAATTTGGGTACTACTTCA
The DNA here is from genome assembly GCA_028566075.1 of Solidago caesia. Lineage (NCBI taxonomy): Eukaryota > Viridiplantae > Streptophyta > Magnoliopsida > Asterales > Asteraceae > Solidago > Solidago caesia. The sequence continues at coordinate 22,657,507 of JAOXNX010000019.1, forward strand.
AACACAAAGATTGAATTCATAGTTTATATTTTCTTTCTTAAGTATATGAGGTTTTTGGTTAACTCGTGACAACTGAAAATATCCTAAACAATTCACTATAACTATCATATTGTCCGCACAATGCAACGGGCGGAGTGTGGCATCCGAATATCCGATGACTTTTTATAATATTTCTCAAAGATGGTTAAATAATTAAGAAAATACCGTAATTTGTTATATTATTTTATTTTTTTTTAAAAAAATTCATTGAAAAACTTATTTTATGCATATTTTAAATAAGGTAAAAGTTTATTGACTAAATAAGATTGATATTAATTAAGTATAAGTTGTATGAGTATATTGAGTATTTTACATTATCTGTTACTCCGTATTAAAAAATTAATCAACAACCACACTCCCGAAATCTGAGATTTGGTACAACTTTAATTTAAGTTATTTTTTATGTGAAAGAAATCGTATCATACCCTTTTATATTTAGTTGATAATTAATATTAATTTGAAAAATGCAAAACCTTTAATAAGTTTCAAGATTGTTCATAATATTATATATTTTTTGTTTCATATCTTTTCAATATGAAATTTACATCCATAATAAGTTCCATGATCGTGAAGTTTCCAAAGTTAGAAAACCATAAAAATCAGATGAAGATATCTAGAAGTAAAATTAAAACAAAGGATAGTTCAAAAAAAAATAAAATAATAAAAGTCGTAAGCATACATGAGGATAATGTGCAGAGTATATACAACTAGAGGTCAAAATATCATGAAATCATCCAGAAAAGCACGTACATATGTCCCAATTTTTGTATGTAGTTGAATGAAACAAAATAGTCATCATCGTCCGTCATCATATCATTGTATATATTATAAAGTTTCTTCCAATTGGTCATACATATTCTTGTGACTCATGAGCATCTTCAATATATTGTTTAATTTTATATAGACAATCAAATAGCTAGTATTAACAAGTCATTTTTTAAAGGCAAAATATTTCATCTTTAATTTTAACCTAATTGTTTACTTTTAAGGTTTGTTATATTAATTAGATATATAGAGTGTATGGTATGTATATACAAACAAAAATGATAAAAAAAGCATACAGTTAATTCAGTTAAAAAGGAGCGAGCTAGCTAATATATATAAATAAAATAAAAAAGGCTCACCGGAATTGTTTGCTATGTGGCAACTTCTGCTTGCTTTTTTTGCTATCAACTCCTTCCTGTTCAACATCATCAACATTGAACAACAATGATGGATCCGATGGAAGCTCCATATGTCTCTTCTTCCATGCCCCAACGAAAACCGAAGCGATATGGGTTAATGGACTGCCCACCAGCTTCTTGAACCGATATTTTTTCGTACCCGATAAAAAGATCACCAGACCAATAACAATGGCACAAGCCACTATCCCATAACCCCAACGACGACCCATATTATCCTGGATATAAACCAGAACCGTAACCGCCCCAAGTGAACCGATACTAATGAAAAAAAAGAACCAGTTAAAGAAAGCGATCATTTTACTCCTTTCCTCCTTGTCGGACTCATCAAATTGGTCTGACCCGAACCCTGAAACGCTAGATTTAAGTCCACCAGTACCTAGGGCGGTCAAGTAGAGTGCGAGGTAGAGAAAGGTCAGCTGAATCTCGTTAGCCGCAACACAATTATCGCTATCGGGTGGGCACTTTGGTGGTTTTAGGCTGGGAATGGCAGTTGAAATGGCTAATATTGTCACACCCTGTTGATTATTACAAATTACGAGTAATTAGTTAAAAGTTGAAACTAAGAACCTAGTGGACATAATTTAATAACTTTTTATTATTAGTGAGAACGATAAAGATTCTATTTAAGGAAATACTTTTGACCCTTTTTGATTTGGATATATATAAAAATTATATAAAAGTGGACGAAATATATTACTTACTGTTGCTTGAACCGCAGCGAATATGGCAATGGTTAGATACCTAAATATGTAAACATCATAAGAAAGAAACATAAGTATTGTACTTATAAAACATTGGTATAAAAAACTTAATTGTATAAAATGTGTTTTTAAGTGATTACCGGCCAAGATAAGTGTCGGCAACAAAACCACCAACAAGACACAACATGAAAGAGGTACCCAAGAAATTGGTGACAGTATTTGCGGAACTTGCATTTCCAAAATGCATAGTTCCGGTCAAATACGTCACCAAATTCACTGCGATACCTAAAGTCGCTAATCTTTCACAGGCTTCCACACCTGTATATATGCACACACACACGATATACTATAAACAAGATCATCTAAACCAATATTATAAAAACAAAAAGAAACATGACAACTCTAACTTTGCTTCGAAATGGTATCGATCAACTATACTTATATGTAATGCAAGTTACTATGGTTACCTAGAATCATGGCGGCACTAATCCAGCCACCGGTGGTGGCACGGTGAGCCGGACGACCCTTGTAGTCCCAGGCATCAGGTAGAGTTTTTGCCACGTGTAGTTCAGGTAGAGCCATATATTATTAGTATTATATAATTATTATTATTATATCTTGTGATATACTCCGTAGTTTGTTGTTTTTGTACAAAGCTAGTATAAGCAGCCTAGGAGTTTAAGGGATGGAGGAAAGATCAAAGATATTGGAGGGGTATGAGATGCTAAAGATTCCATCATTTATAGGCAATATCAAGGTGCCTTTTATAGCCGTGGCTCAGTGTACGTGATTAAACATGTCTCACTATTATTAACCCTCCCAAATTATATTTCCGCATTTTTTTTTCCCTCCAAATTAATTATCCACTATTAAAAATAGTAATTGGAATTGTTTAAATTTCCTAAATTACCCCTGATTAGAGATATAAGCGAACTGAACGAACACGAATGAGAGCTTGTTCATGTTCGTTCGTTTTCTTAAACGAATGGTTAACGAACAAATAACCGAACATAGAACTATGTTTATATCTGTTCATTTGTATTCATGAACGAACACGCAAGAACGTAAATGAACACAAATGAACCGCATGTTAAATAATACATAGTTAGAAACTTTACGACGTAACTGAACTTTAATAGCTATCCAAATTCTTAGAAATTTATAAATAGTTACAAACTATATGTATTCGAGATAAATAAATACATAAAATGATTTTGAAAAACGTAAATATTTTGTTGTTAGTATTAGTTTTATTAACTTTGAAGTTTTGTAAATAACTACATAGTTAAATTAGTTTGTTAATTAAAAAACGAAATAAAGAAAAAGCACAAATAATATTATCAACCCATAGGCCAACCCAACTCCCAAGCCCAATCCCATTAATCTTAATTTAATCAATCACCCTAACCCAGATATAACCCAACCACCCGACCCGTTTCATATTGAGTTCAATAAACCCCTAACATCTAACGACTTCGCAAGTCATAAACCTTAGTCATTCCATTCGGTTTTTCGTTCATCAAAGATTTAATATATGCTTCATACCGACAGATTTGAGATCATTTTAGGATTACTTTTTCATAATCCATTACAATCAATTAGTAATTAAGGTTTTTATTTTTTATTTTTTATTTTTAGGTATTAAGTGTTAAAATTTTGTGTTTAAAATGTTTGATGGAATAATTGTAATGATTGAATTCATGTTTTCTTGTTATATTCATACCTGTATCATTAATAAAACATGTAAAAAAGAACCCACCGAAAACATCTATTAGTTGAAGGCGTATTAAAAAACGTTGATTAAAAACACTACTAATTGAATATATATTTTATTTTCTTTCTCTTTTTTCCTCGTCTCGTTTTGATTGATTTGAGCATAAACGTTGTTTAAAAACACTACTATTTGAATATATATTTTTTATTTTCTTTCTCTTTTTTCCTCGTCTCGTTTTGATTAACATGATTGAAAAACAATTATTATTAGCGTATATATATAGTTTAGTTTGAAATAAATCATTAAAAAAAAAAAGAAGTAAAAAACAGGTAAAAGAATTGAAGTTGCTCCATGAAAAGTCAAATGACACGTGAGTATGAAAGGCTCATTCGAAGAATAAACAAGACCCATCCGAGTCATTCAATTTGTTACGATTACATTTCCACCACAAACATGCATATTTGCTGTCGCTTTCTATATAATTCATCTACCCGAATAGGTTGGATTCAATTTTCAATTACATACTGTATTTTTCTCCTTTATATTTCTTCTTCTTTAATCATTTTCTCCTGCTTTTACTTTGGTTAAAAATTCTCTCACGATAACCAGTCATTTTTGGCTTATCGTAAGAGCCTAACTTTAGGCTTTACCCATGGCCGGTTTTAGTCATTTCTTTAGCTACACCCAAAATATACCTTGGACATGTTGTTATTTGAAAATATGACTTCTTGATACTAGTAGTGAGGGTTAATCAATTTCCCTTCGTTTCTTTAATTCTTTTTGAAAGTTAATATTAAAATATTTCGTTACTTAAGAACACAAATTTATATTATATTATACTTAATTTATAAAACATTTCCATCAAAAATATATGATGTGGTGTGGAACAAAATCTAGACCACGTAATGCAATATAAAAACAACTATTTGTCTATTTATAAAGTTGTTCACTGCTTTAATTACCAGTAATCAAACTATCAAAGTTATTTTAGATATGTTAACTAACGTATACGACATCATCTCAAAATTATTATATTTAGCATACATGAAATATATTTTTAATTTGTTTTCTTTAAATTACCTATAAAAATAACTTTGTCTCTTTCTCTTTCCTTTATTTTTAACAGCCAATTATCATAATCTTCCAGGTACTCTGTTCGGAATGATCCATTGACGAAAAGTCACCGCTTAGTCAACCAAATCTAGTATCAAAATTATCCTATTATTATATTTAGTCTTTTTTTTTTTGGAATAGCTTCTATTATTGATCACCATAAATAAATACAATCACCGGCTCCACAATGGAGGTCACCAGCGACTAATTACAACATAGAAAACAGAATTTACAAAACAGAAAAGGAGAAAGAAAAACTACGCTAGGAGGACCAAGAGAGAGTTTCACGCCGAGCACGATGTTTAATCCATAGATAACCAAGGGAAAGAATGTCCTCAAACACCTTCTGACTGGACCAAACGCCACCTTGAAAGATCACCTCGTTACGTGATTTCCAAATGCACCAACACGCTGTCATCATAATAGCTTGAATCACCTTGTTGCCAATCTTGCCCCGATTGGTCCCTAAGTGCAATTCAAACAGGTCCCGAGTCGAGAAAGCGAATATAGGAGGGAGCTTACACCAACGAGAAACCTTATGCCAAACCTCCCCAACCTCCGGACAGGAGGTGAAAAGGTGATCACCAGTCTCGATCTGATAACTTAATCCACGAGAAAAGTGATAGTTCCTATGAAAACAGAGATCTACATTTGGCAGCAAATGGTTGGTGAAGGTTATCTGAGAGAACAGTCGTGATTCGCTATAGCCATCAGCCCATCATATTAGACTATCCACTATCACAACTCAACTCAACCCCAACATTTTATTAAAAAATTATTTTCTCTTTCTTCCACTTACACAACCCAACTTAATCCAACTTTTCACTCACATTCATAACCCAATCCAAACCAATAGTTTATCCTTTTTTAACAATTTTTGCTTTTGTTCATTAGCTAATCAAGACAAAAAAATAAAATACTTTAATCAATATAATCCGTCTCAAACGGTTGCAAACCAAAGTTGTCCAAACAACCTGGTTGTGGGTTGAATGGTTGTTCCCAATAAAATATTATTATTATATTATTTTGTCCATTTTGTGCACCTTGCAACCGGTTGCAAGAAAAATCCATGATAGTGCTTACCACTTTGTAGAATGCGAACCAATTGAGTTGAGTTTATCTTTTTACAGAACGATAACGAACAATGTTTTTGTAATAGAGTTATCATGTTTGTATACATATTCAAAAACTACCCCTCTTAGATAGTAACACAAATTATTGTTTGCTACGTGTGTTTTGAAGTAGGGATCTATATTGAGAAAGTGGTCATGCAATATCAAAGAGCACTGCAAGAACGGGTTCTTAACGTAGAAAATGTATGAAGGATGATGCAACTCACTTTACTGTCTTGGATACAACTGCATTTTATTCATCTGACTTACAATAGGTACAAACACCACATAGCTTACAAACCTCAAAAATAAACTCTCATTACGTCTACGTATTTAACTGAAGCAAATACGACCGAGTTTCGTTCTTCTTCAAATATTACAAGATGTTTAGATAATAGCTGAAATGATCGAGTACAGCCAAGAAGACAAGAAAATGACAGTGCTTGACAATAATAAGCAGATGACGAAATGAAAAATAATATATTTATTAAAAGAAAACCAAAGGCATACCATCATTTACAAATTGAAAAAATAAATAAACTTGTCCTCAAAAACTAGAATAAAAATATGCAAAAGCAAGGTATGAACTATGAAGAAAAAAAAAATCACAGAAAAAAAGGTTATTCAAGAGATAACTCACTCAAACCCCTAAAAGAATCATTTATCCTCTTTTCCTTTTTCCTATCTTAGCATTATTAGCAAAATTAGATATACAAGTGTACACAAAACTTGCCTGAAAATGGCTGATGAGGCCTCAATAACAACAGAACTTCCTCATCTCCGCCCACCATTGCCATGCCGCTGGTTTCTAAAGTAGCTAATCAACGACTGAGCCTGCAAGAGTACAAAAAGAATCCAATTTTAAATGAAAAACTTGAACCAATATCAATAAGCAAACAGGGTAATGAAATTAGAAATTAAAAATAAAAATAAAATAAAAAAAAAAAAACTCACCTTTTCCTTGGCTCTCGGGGTACCATTCTGTGACAACGCCACCAATGGCGGAATAGCTCCTTCCTGGAGCACCATATTGCAAAATCTACTACTATTAGTACACAACTGTAAAAGAGCTGCAGCCGCATTCTCCTTTCCTCGAGCCGAACCCAATTCGATCACTTCAACAAGAGTAGGTATACCACCCTCTTGACCAATCCCGGCTCTCCCCTCGGGAATTGTAGCAAGATTTGACAGAACAGCAACCGCCTTATCAACCATACCGGTTGCAGGGTCCATCAAGTCTATAAGGTACTTCACAGCACCCGCCTCCACAATACGGGACTTGTTTTCATGAAATGTTGATAGGTTAAATAAAGCTGTGGCTGCATCTTTCTTCCCTCGTGGGGTTCCGTTTCCTAATAAATCAACCAGAGGCCCAATTGCTCCAGACCTTCCGATTTGTATCTTGTTATCTTCAATAACTGAAAGACTAAAAAGTGTCGCGGCAGAATTTTCTTTGGCTTCTGAGCTTCCAGTCTCGAGGACGTAAATTAATGGTTCGATTGCACCGGAATTACCAATTGTGGTTTTGTTGATATCGTTTATCGACAAATTCAGAAGGGCAGTTACGGAATTTTCTTGGATACTTTGGTCAGGTGAATGGAGCAGGCTAATCAATAAGGGGATGGCACCACAGTTGGCTATGACATTTCGAATATCCTTATCATGTCTGGCAAGTAATCTGAGTTCAAGAGTAGCATTCTTTACTGTATCCAGCGAAGGGCTACTTAAGTCTTCAACAAGTTTTTTGACTTGGGTTTCGACTCCACTGAGCTCGGGTCGGGTTTCAGTAACCATTCTTTGAGATGGTCTGCGCCACATTTGATGCCGTGATCGGTTTCCAAATCGAGGTGAAAATTCATGCAGCTCCCTTTGTGGGGCGGCACTCGGGGAGACGATTGCAGGCTGTGGCTCTGCTGCCACTTCTCCTGAAGCATCACTAGTGTATGTTGTTGCTGCCTGTGGCAAAGGCTCATCATTTGCATCATGAGAGACCTTTGGTGACTCTTCATCCACTCCATCACCAGCTGAAGATTCTTTTCCTGGTGGTGATATGGATGAAGGTTCACCAATATCAGAACTGATATCCCCGGGTTCATTTGATCTGTCATTCTCATTGTCCAACTTATGCCCATTTTCCGGTATTCCAGGGATGGAATCTTCTGAAGATGATAAGACATGTTGCACCAGAGATCTGGGGTAACCAGGTTGGTTCAAGCTCGTGGACTTCACAGGGCCTGGCAGCTTAATATTGTTGGATTCACACCAATTGGCAATTAATGCCTTGACGGTGTAATTAGGAATGAGATTAGTGTGGGCAAGAGTCTGCATTGTCTTAGGGCAAACAGTAAGGCCAAGAGCAATCCAATTACGGATATACATCCGTTCATATGTTTGCCCGGAAGCTACAATAACAGGGTCGGTCATCAATTCAAGTGATAACGGGCAACAAAAGTCAGGAGGTATTGGTACAGAGCTGCAGCTCTGTGATTGTTTCATCTCAACAAAGCAAGCATGCATGTGGGTAACAAAACCAATCATTTCCTCAATATATTCTACATCCTCAACCTTCTCTAATTGTTCAGCGTTCTCCTTTAAGTTTTCAAGGGCAACCAACTCGATTAAAAGTTCCTGATTTGAGCTTAAACTAAGCAAATCGGCAATTTTTGACCTTATATCTGTGCTAGGATCCATGCCCTGCACTTGATCTTTTATAGCTTTCGACACAATGGCCGACGGCTTATCATATCCCATCTGCTTAATTTTATGCACGCAATGCTGCAATTAAGTATGTTATATGTAAGTAAACGAACGCTTATACTTAAATTATACAAGTAATACGGTTAAGTGCTTTCAAATGTATCCAACTATAGCCCGGAATCTATATTGTTAATTGTGCGCATTCAACTTTCAAATATTGTTATTTTATGTCTGCGGTGGTAAATTTTTCCTGGCATGCAACTTATATAAATGCAACGTGAGTACGTGACAACTGATATGAATACCACATAAACAAGAGTACCTTGATATAAACAATAGCAATATTTGGCAATTGGATAAACATAATAGAAGCATTATAAGTTCGAATGTAGGATAGATACAATATACTCTGGCCTAAAGTTAAATACATTGCCAAAAGCTTAATCCCATAATAGTAAGTTGAAGAATAAGTACCTCAAGCGATGATGAGCTCAGTTCAACCGGAAGTCCTTCACATGATCGCAACAGGTCAAGGAGTTCTAAACCATGAGTCTGAACTTTTGCAAACAACGATTCCACCTTCAACACCTAAATCATAAAATAAACAATTCAATAAAAAAACACCACCGGTATTTTCAAAACTCAAAAGACCAAAGTTCGTTGAACATACAAAGTAAACTTTGCTCATCAACGGATGAGAATCTTCAAAAACCTCCCGAATTTCATCAACACGCTGACTCATCCCTGCAAATTCCTCTCGTAACAATTCATTCAAAGCGACCTCGGAATCAACAATAGACTCGAGTACCTGCTTAACTAACTTGAGCACTTCTTCAACCTTGATGTAATACTTTTCGACAATGCCACTATACTTATTATCATCTCGATGAAGAAAACTATATATATTCTTAAGCAGCTCTTTTAACAGCGATATCTCCATCACACCCAATCACACCTACACCTGTATATATAATAACAACTATCTAAATCATTCCTTACAGAGAATTATATCTATATAAACACATCACTAACCTATATATACATATATATAGAGATAGAGAGAGAGACATTGAATAGATCAAAATCAAACTATATAGAAACACGCTAAGAATAAGAATAAATAAAAATTTGGACCAATTGAAAAAATAAAAACGCGTCAATTAACATTTATTGAATTAGTCCAAACAGCGATTGAAACACTATAAACAAAATATAAGCTGCAAAATTAAAGAGAATAAAAGTGTTCGTTCACCTGAAGAGCTTTTAAATTTTATTATTGATTAAAATCTCTGAGCAGCAAAGCATATGTTGTGATTGGGCCTGGCTTTTTATTTCATTTTACCTGTAACTTTGTTGTCACTATTCGATTCAACTCAACTTGGGGTTTTCAACACATTTTGACTATTTTTTAGTTTTTATTTTTTACTAACACATGGTTTTGGCCTTTTGGGAGTATCATCTCCAATGCAACAAAGTTTATGAAGGGCTATAAGGGGGGTGGGAGTGGTTTTACCATCACCTCCTTTCACCAATTTTCCACATCATCAATACCCAATAAAAACCTTCCAACTCACACTTCACCAATTCACTCCAATTTTCACCAATTTGGTGGCATTGGTTTCACCTAATCACCTAATTG
>JAOXNX010000019.1:22719224-22731320 GCA_028566075.1 Solidago caesia
GTAAATTATGGGAGAAAGAGATGATGTGGCGCTGATGTGGCAGTGAGAATTTGAGAATTTGGTGTTATGGATGGGAGAGGCCTAAGGTATTATAGATTGATTTCTTTTTACACTAATGATGGATATTTTACGAAGTTTTTACATGTATAGAAATTATATATTGCATTATAATTTAAGAGACGGTTATATTTAGTATCCGTGTGACATAAATTGAATTGAATATGAATAGGGATATATAGATGATAAAATAAGATAAAAGTAAAATGGGTATTTCCCATATCAAAAGTTTTAATATGGGGGTGAAAAAAAAAAAAAAGTGAAATACATTTTACTAATTTACAATCTAACCCCTCTAAAAATAGAAAACAGTACATTTCATGCGCTGATTTTGTGTGTGTCGTTTTTGTTTGTTTGTCTCTGTACACTTGTGAGGGGAAAATGGTAAATCGTAAATGTTTGCTAAGAAATAAAAATTATATGCCTATTTGATCCTTCGATTGTATTGGTTTTATTGTTTAGTTATTTGGTTTTACCTACTTGTTTATCTTCACACCTATGGACTGAAAACTGGAGACCGGTTTATACTGTCACTTAGACCGATCGAAATGGGGGCTTGCCCCTGCATTTTTTGAGAGAACCACGCCCCACAAAGCCCCACAAGAACACCCCACAGGGCGTGATGTAACATTGATTGGCGTGCTTCGTTCATTTTGGAACGTCCGTTCTTGAATTAAAAAGTCATAGAAAATGGTGGGCCCTCCACCTTTGAATGTTTGGAATTTCCTTACCATTTTTTATTTTATTTTATTTTTATATTAATATTATATTTAATAAAGGTATAAAGTTAGGGAATGCCCCCACTCCCATAAAAACAAGGGAATGCCCCTTTGTTATGTCACCCGCCACGTGTCGTGAGATGCCTCTATGGGGGCTTCCCCCATTCCTGTTAGTCTTATAAGGTGTATTGAAAACTGGAACCACTAATCCACTAAGATGTTTTTATAAATTTTATATACAATATTTCGATATAATAATATAGTTTTTTTTTTTCTCAAATGTTTTAAATGGTCACTGATATCATAAGTATATAGTGTTTGTATTTCTTAATTGTTGGTCTTGTAGTTCATATTTATTGAGTTTAAAGTTAACAAATGGCCTTTCGCCTTGCCGTATCAAGGTAAATAATTATTAATTTTATTTTTGAACCCGCCCGAAATAATTATTTATTTTAGTTTTGAATTCGTCCGAAAAAATTACTAGCTCCGTCCTGCTGTAAAAAGTGATGGTGTGTTTGAGAAGCTCGGTTTATATAGTGAAGGGATTAGCCCATCGATATGCTATCAAATATTAATTATTTTATGGAAAGAGAGCACGTTGGAGGGCACTTCGTTGAACCGTCTTTTATCTGATGCAGGATCAGTGCAAATCGTAGGATAGCATCCGTCTCTACTCGGGTCTGTCATTATTATTTTTTTCTCCATTTTCTTGTTATCTTTTCTTTGAAAAAACACTTGATGGCTTCTTAATATTGGGTATCAAATACATTTTGTCTTTATGCTATTGTTATTGGGGTATGCTGTTACAATTTAGTTCAAGAATTTTAAACTGAGAATGCTATGCTGTCTTATATGACATTATCTTACATATGTTTGAGACAAAAATCAGCAAATTATTTTCATTCCATTTATTATACTTTGTTATTTTCGAAAATTGATACGTGCACTCTCTCTGTTTTATCTAATTCCTACATGGTCTAACTAATTATAGCAGTGGCAGTCATGCTACCCATGCCTCACCAGAAACCAATAATATTCTATCGTCTCATTTCTCAATACCTCATTTTCATGGCTTTTTAGTAACATTCATGTCTCACCATGTTTCAACTAAATATTTTTTTATATTCTTAATTATGTTAAACAATTTAATAAAAACATTAAATTTCATTAATAATTAAAAAGAAATAACATAATAATTAAAAATTAAAATAAAGGAAATTACATATAGATAATTAAATAGAATCACTCCTCATCGAGGTATGATAAGTCTTGAAACGCTACGTGCTCCGTAAGATCAAAACGAAGACTGTCATGAACATGATCTGTTCGTCTAGTAACTCCGGTAGTACATTGTCGTCGTAAACTGGCGCGACCGGCTGATCCATTATATGAACCGGAGATATTGCCTCCCGTCGTCTTTTATAATCATATTGTGCAATATAACACACGTATACACGATTTGACCAATCTTCTCGATGGTCATAGCCAGAGGGGTTGTTCCAAAATCTTCCATTTTCCCTTAATCACACAAAAAGCTCGTTCGACATCCTTTCTTGCCGACTCTTGTAGTTTCTCGAATTTCTTTTCCTTCGGGTCTGTGGGATACGGATATGCCTTCACAACGTTGAATACGTAGGATAGATTCCATCGGTAATATAATATCCACGTTTGTAAAGTCGTTCATTTACATAAAATGAAGTGTTTGGCGCCGTTTCATTTCGCTCCCTAAGGAACAATGGAGATTGACTCAAAACATTGATATCGTTTTTTGATCCGGGAGGACCAAAAAAGTGAAAAATGCATGCCAAATCCACAAATCTTGTGAAGCAACGGCTTCAAGCATAATATTCGGGAATGGGTGATCACCTCTCTTGTATTGCCCTTTCAAATGTCTAGGACAACTTCGCCAATGGAAATGCGTACAATCAAGGCTACCGAGCATTCCTGGAATGTGATGTTTTTCTTCATGTGCCTCGAATAAGCGTGCAACGTCATGGCTTGTCCTCCTACGTAAGAATTCTCGTAACTTAATTATCGCATCACAAAAATGATCAAGGCATTCACCTACAAAATATTATATATATATATATATATAAAATAACGGAAATATAAAAAAGGACGAAAATTAATTTTAAAAAACGGAAATTAAAAAATAAAACCGAAAATTTTAAATAAAGAAGGTTCACCCGACGTTCTTCATGCCATGCATAAATAGTCATCATATCTATCCGGAGGTTCACCCGTTGCGAGTTGTTGAATGGCCGAAGTGCATTATTGTAGCGCCGTGAAACTTTTTCCCCCTCCCGTCGTCGCCCTCTTGAAACCATTCGAAAATCGCTTCAATATCACCAAAATTTTTTACATACAGCCTTCTACTCATACGAAAACTTAAACGAAACATTTTGTCGGTAAACTTTGGCTCTTTGACGAAATAGTCACGCATTAGAGTTTCATGATCTTTTTCCCGAAAACGTTCCAAATAGACCTGGGGTTTGGTAGAGCTTGAACTTGCCATGTCATCAATCGAATCGTTCACGGCTGAAAAAGTTGGTAGGGTACTACCCATGTATAACTCAAGATCGGAATTGTCAGGGGGAAAGACTAACTCATCGGATGAGGAAGATGAAGACATTTGATAGATTTGTTTGTGAAAATGTAGGTGTTTTGTTTGTGTGAAAATATGATAAATTTGTAGTGTTTAAATAGTTAAAAAAAAAGGTTTTTTTTTTTAATATATATAAATAAGCATGCAACGGCTCTTTTATAGGTCAAAATGACCGTTTGAACGGTCAAAAAAATGTTCCATCCATCCATGCCTCTTTGGCAATTATTGCCTAGACTCACCATGCCTCTTGGGTTGCGGCGGTGTTCCGTCAAGGCATGGGGCATGCCTCACCCATGCATCTTCCCCTTGCCACTGCCCTTATGAAAATGTCAACGATATGGGGTACAAGATAACTTCTTCCTCTAAGATAAAACTATGTTTGAAGTTGATTCGCAGTATATGTATTCTGGTGCCCTCTATCCTTAATGATTGTTTCTCACTCTATGAAGTAGTTTGAAATTCCAGCCAAATGTTTTCCCTATGATTTTCTGTTTTTGGCATTGTTGCACCTCGTCGAACTGAATATTTTTCCACATTGTTTCACCAACCTTAGTTGATGGTCCGAGAGAAAACATCATACCTTTCCTTCTTCCTCAAAATAATATAAAATAGATTGCACCCAATTTAAGGCATACTTTGTAAAGGTAGCACATATCCATTTAATCTTCAGAGTGTTTGGACACTAGCATCACTTCTGCATAGTTTTGAGATTTTATGGGCATTATATAACAGTTTCGACATGTTTCTCAGGTTTGTCGTTTGTTTTGTCCTTGCAATTTAAAAATAAAAACTGTTTTGACCCTGGTCTTTTATCTGGGTTTAAACTATAATACCATGTTTCTTTCTACAGTGGTCTTTGACATATGTTTTTGTGTGTTAGTTGGAGAGTACCCTTTTGATGAACATCTTTTTGGGATGCCATATATCCATATATGGCGTTCACATGGATTTCTTCAAAATTTGGAGCAACAATATAAGATTTTATGTGCAATCAATGGAAGTTCAAAAAGTTCTCCTCTTAATCCTTTCCAAATACTGGACATACCTCAAATCCCCCTTGTAAAATACGGAATAGTTGTGTCTGTGTATGTTTCATTTGGCACAGATCTGACAGTATACCTGAACGACACTGTTATGTCTGCTTCCACTAAGAAAAATGACATGTGTCCCATCTTTGTGGTGACAATCGAGTCAAGGTCCAATCAAGAACGCTAGTCTTCATTGATTTGAAACTCATTTTATCTATATCTTCTTGTTCGTTGGGTTTTGAATGTGAAGTGTAGGGGGAGCCTTGATGGCATGATGGTCACCCTATAAGTTGCAAAGGGTGATATTTAGGTAATTACAGTAAAAAAAACTCCTGCCTCTAACTACTGTATTTGGTACAAGGCAAAATTCTCAAAGTATTAGAGGAAGACATATCAAACAAACATATAAGAAAAACAATATACATGCATACAGTAACAGTATAAGTAAAGTTGTACAACCAGATGTTTACATTCTAGACATGGCTCTTAATAGAAGAACTGTATCCAGTTTGATTGTCATGGTACTTATCCCACAACATAACTCCTCCATATTTTGCAGTTCCTTTAATTGCTGGAAGCACTTGAGAAGTAAGGTCACCGACAGGGATATATCCACTTCCAGCAGCTGTAGGCGATGCTGGTAAGCCCAAGAAAATCTTGGTTGCTGGAATCTCAGAAGTCCACTGCTTCCAAGAATCTTCGAGATTGGTCATACCTCCTGAGTACTGGCAAGGAGCGTTGTTGTAGAACTGAACCCAAACATTGTCAAAAAGACCCGTTTTAAGGGCAGTTCCGACATATGCATCCGGGAAAGGACACTGGGGAGCTGCAGTCAAATACACCTTCTTACCTTGGCTACTGTATGCAGAAAGATACTTAGCAAGATCATCCCAGTGTTGGGTAGTTCCTCCTTCAATATCAAAATCGATTCCATCTAAAATGGCTTCACCAAGTGGACGGGTGGATGATTTGCCCCCCAAGAAGTTATTCCAGAGGTAAGTGGCAACTTGTTTGGCATCCGCAGCAGAACTGAGGTAGTAGCTTCCAGAGGCTCCTCCAATAGTGAGCATCACCTTGATTCCCTTCGCTTGGCATGATTTAATTTCGGCGGTTAAATTGGTGCACCCATTGCTATATGGGTCACAGTGACCCGCAAGATTAATCATTGGGGTCTGACCATTTCCGAATGTTGCAAGAAATGCTAGGTTGACATAATCGTAATTCCCAGTTGAACATGTTTCAGCCAAGGTTCCCTCACCACCGTTTTGACCCCAGTAGATAGCAATGCTGCCAGCGTTGGTACCCACTGCTAGTAAAAGCATCATTGAAGAGAACACTGCTAACTGGTATGCCATTTTCAGTTGTGTTTGTGTTTTACCTGAGGTAAGTGTAAAAGTTGATTGTATGTAAAAGTGTTTGAGAAGTTGGATTTATATAGCTAAGGGATCTGCCTATTGGCATGCTTTCAGATTTGGAGTATATTTAGGGAAGAAAATACCTTGGGGGGCACTCTGTTGAATCGTCTGTTGGCAGACACGGGATTGATTGAAATTGTTGGAAAGCTAATGTCTGTTACTCAGGTTTGTCAACTGTTTTGTCTGCTTCTTGTTATCACTTACTTAAAGTTTAAGTCCATATAAGACAGAACGCCTTCATGGTTTCTTAATATATGGAATCCAACAAACTAATCAATCTCTATGCTTTTGTCATTGACCTGTTTTATTATGAATTAGTTATATATTACCTCGATGTATTTCTCTTGAAAATGCCATATTGTCTTATATGACGTTAATAGCTCTTTCTAGATTATAGGTGACAAAAATCAATATTAGTATTTGCTATTGGCATATGATGCTTGGTTATTTCAAAATCTGAATTATCTAGTTGAGACATAGTTGAACCAATTACTTACGAAGCCTGCACCTTTGGGCCTATGATAACTTCTTTGATTGAGATAAAACTGTGTTTGAAAGTTGATTGGTTGTATATGTATTTTGGTGCCTTTTGTCTAACATTCATTTGGTTATTGAACCCTGCCATTATGATTTTTTCCGTTTTTATTCTAAGAATCAGTCTAATCAGATCCAAATGTCGTCCGTGGAGTATAATTATCTTAGCCGTGGCTTAGTTTCTTTGAGCCAAATAGTTTTCTTAGCACTGTTTCATCATCTTTAATTAATAGTTCAAAACCATGAAAAATCCTTCTTGCATCAGAGTGAAAGATTTACTGCACCTAACTCAAGGCATTGTCTATTATAAAGCCTATTAATGTTCCTACCACGCAATCCATATTCCGTCTTCAATCAAGTGCCATAAAGAATTTACTTACGTTTTCACTTTGTAACAATGATATCTGGCGTTTGGCCAACTAAATCCATGAGATCCAAGTTCACCACTACAGTCCACACAAACTAGAACCAGATGAAACTCTCCCTAAAGGGAAATTGACATGGTCTCAAAGAATGTTTGCACTTGGAGGGTTTAGAACATTCCAGGCTGATAACGAACTTGGCCACCACTTGGGGCTCATTTTGTTCGTTACTTAATACGTATCACCATCTGTGCTGATTTTATACATTTGAAGTTATGGACCCTACCCGGGAGGTACAACAGTAAAGCACTACCAAATTTAATAATGTTTAGGATTTGGAATTCGCATATACATTGCTTTTAACACACAAGGTTTGGACATACTGGCAGTGGTGTACAAATATTTGTTATAAAACGTTTGTGTGGTACCTCAGGCTTTTGCACATACCTCGTAAAGGCAAATTTGTGAAGGTACGAGAGGAAGATAAATATATAAGCAAATTTTATACTCTCATAGGGGATAATACAAATAAAGTTTTACAATCATCATTTTTACACTCTAGACATGGCTCTTGATGGAAGAACTGTATCCAGTTTGATTATCATGGTACTTATCCCACAACATAACTCCTCCATATTTTGCAGAACCTTTGATCGCTGGAAGCACTTTGGAAGTAAGGTCACCGACAGGGATATATCCACTTCCGGCAGCTGTAGGTGATGCTGGTAAGCCCAAGAAAATCTTGGTTGCTGGTATCTCAGAAGTCCACTGCTTCCAAGAATCTTCAAGATTGGTCATATCTCCAGAGTACTGGCAAGGAGCATTGTTGTAGAACTGCACCCAAACATTGTCAAAAAGACCTGTTTTAAGGGCAGTTCCAACATATGCATCTGGGAAAGGACACTGGGGAGCTGCAGTTAAGTATACTTTCTTGCCTTGACTGCTGTATCCAGAAAGATATCGGGCCAGGTCATCCCAGTGTTGGGTAGTTCCTCCTTCAATATCAAAATCGATTCCATCTAAAACGGCTTCACCAAGTGGACGGGTGGGTGATTTGCCACCTAAGAAGTTATTCCATAGGTAGGTGGCAACTTGTTTGGCATCTGCAGCAGAGGCGAGGTAGTAGCTCCCGGCTGCACCTCCAATAGTCAGCATCACCTTTATACCTTTCGCTTGACATGACTTAATGTCGGTGGTTAGATTGGTGCACCCATTGCTGTATGGATCACAATGACCTGCAAGATTTATCATTGGGGTCTGACCATTTCCAAACGTTGGAAGAAATGCAACATTGACATAATCGTAGTTCCCAGTTGAGCACGTTTCAGCCAAGGTGCCCTCTCCCCCATTTTGACCCCAGTAGATAGCAATGCCCCCAGCATTGGTACCCACTGCTAGTAAAAGCATCATTGAAGAGAACAATGCTAAGTGGTATGCCATCTTTTAGCTGATTGTGTTTTTTTAGTTGAGGTAACTGTAGAAATTAATGGTGTGTTGAAGTGTTTAAGAAGCTGGGTTTATATAGTCTAGGGATTGGCATATTGCATGCTTCCAATTTTGGAGTATTCTAAAGAAAGCGAGCACCTTGGAGGGCACTCTGTTGAATACTCTTTCAGAAGATGCTTCATTGGTTGAAATTATTGGAAAGCCTCTACTCAGGTTTGTCACCAATTTTTAGCCGTACACCACCAAATATAGGTTTGTCTTTTCTTATTGTCTGGTACTCTGCCTCGTAAAAATAGGTTCATATTACAGAAATCCCTTTTCGGCCTCTTAATCTAAGGCATTAAACAAAATTTTCGTTATACTTGGGGTGGCAATTTCGACCCATTTACTTGTGAATTGGCCGGTTCGGATGTGTTTCATCTCAAACGTGTCAGATGTTTCTAATAAGTTTTTTTTTTTTACTATAAGGGTAATGCCGTAACGGGTTGAAAGTCACCCGTAGTCTATTTTAATTGCATACGACCTCCGAAATTGTTTATCTCAAAATTTTGGAATTTTGACGTTAGAAATTTGTTTTTTAAATCTTATATAACTCACTAATTTGTTAGTAATATAGTTTATAAATGGACAAAATGTGTTTGCGGATGATCCCATCTGTTTTGACCCGTGCTAAAAATGACCAGTTTTAAACCCAAACCCGTTTGACCTGTTAGTCAACCATCTGACCAGCTGCCATTGTTGCCACATCTACTCTTTGCAATTTTGACCTGTGTTCATACAAAGTAGGTGTGGTATGCAACTTCAAATTTTGACCTGCCCATATTGCCACCTCTACTTAATTTACAAGGTTTGAAATCCCCAACCAAAAACTGTTTTTAGAGTCAAGTTTTTGGGTACGAGTTTGATACTTTCCATGTAAAGAATTTCTTTTGATACGGTTTCACCACCTTTAAAGTAATGATCTCTACACATGAAATTTTTTCCTTCTTACTAAAACCATATTTATGGTGCACGGTTTCTGTGCTTTTAACACTTACCAATAATCTGATCAGCCATGACTCGTGATATTTCTGGATTTAATATTTTTGAGACAGTATAGTTCTGCCAAAACATTGTTACATGTTATTTAACAAGATCACCATGTACAGATTTTACAGATTAAAAACTGTGGTTGTTATCTACAGAGATATATTAAAGCATAGAACAAGAACTTCTTTAGGAATATACATGACTCTCTTTTCCAAATGCATATAATCACATAAATATTTTACTTTCAAACATCTGTCTAGTAATTCTTTATAATATTATACATAGTTCTTAATGGCTGCACTATATCCAGTTTGATCATCATAGTACTTGGACCATAACATCACCCCTCCATAATTAGGAGAACTCTTAATTGCGGGAAGTACTTTAGAAGTAAGGTCGGTTACAGGTATAAAACCGCTCCCTGCTGCTGTGGATGCTGCTGGTAGCCCCAAGAAAATCTTTGAAACCGGAATGCCAGAAGTCCACTGCTTCCAACCACCTTCAAGATTACTAATGTTTGCAGAATACTGGCAAGGAGGATTATTGTAAAACTGAACCCAAACATAGTCAAACAGACCTGTCTGAAGGGCACCCCCTAACCATGCATCGGGATACGGGCATTGTGGGGCTGCAGTTAAGTAGACCTTTTTACCCTGCATGCTATATGAGGAAAGATACCTTGCCAGATCATCCCAATGTTCACTTCCACCTGATTCTATGTCAAAGTCAATTCCATCCAATGATGCATTGCCAAGTGGACGAATACCAGTTGATTTTCCACCTAAGAAGTTATCCCACAGGTAGGTAGCAACTTCTTGAGCATCTTGTTTGGATGCAATCGAGTAACTACCGATCCCACCTCCTATAGATAGCATCACTTTGATCCCCTTTGCTTGACACGAGTTGATGTCGGTGGTTAAATTGGTGCAGCCGTTGCTATATGGATCACAGTGACCTGCTAAATCCATTTTTGGTGTACGCCCGTTTCCAAATGTCCATAAAAAGGCTATGTTTACATATTCATAGTTCCCTGTGGCACAAGTTTCGGCTAAAGTTCCTTCATTTCCATTTTGGCCCCAATAAATGGAAATCCCGCTTGCATTAGAGCCCGCCACTAGAGATACTAGAAGCAACGCCAAGAAAACCTGAGAATTTGCTGAATAAATTGCCATTGCCACTTTGTTAGTGATTATGGAATCTGGTACGAGTTCTATTTATATAACAAGTGAGAAATCCATTTACATGCTAACATCTTTGGATTGTTTCAAGAATGTAAACATCGTTTAAGGCACTTCGTTGATTTCTCCTTTAGCGAACACGGGTCTGGCTGAAATTGTTAAACAGCTGCTTCCAGTTACCCTGGTTTGCCATCTATTATGTCTTTTTCTTGTTATCTTGTACACAAAATCTGGGTGTTTCTTTCTAAACAATCTTGTAGGGTTGGTTAATCTAAGGTATTACACAAATTTGTTCCTATGCTATTGACCTTTATTTGATAGTTTAAATGTATTACTTTGATTAGTTTTTTCTTCAGAATACTATGTTGCCCTTCCAGGTTGCATATTCAACCTTTTTACTGATGAATAGGTTGTTTTGGGTTGGTCAAAAGGGTAAAATAACTAACTAATAAAGGTCTAAACAGGGTTCGTGGGTTAACCGGCTAACGTTTTTGTCCAGTTTCTGTATATAATTAATGCATTAATTGCGATAACAAAATCAGTTAGAATTAGTGGCTTGGAAGACTTTGGGCGTCTTCAAATCCGTTTGACGGATTTGACCTGCTCATTTTTTTTTAGTTAGTTTGTTTTTTTGCCACCTATAAGATTCATTCCTCATCTAGTAATAGCAAGATGGCCAGGCTATTCAGGTTGGGTAATCGGTCGAAAATGGTTCAGGTTGAAATGGGTCACCATTTATTACAAATCACAATCACAATTGGGTGAGTAAACACACCCACAATTGGGAATTGGGATACTAATCATACTATCCATTGCTTCGTTGTATATTGGATAGTGATCCGTTGATAAGCCGAAGTACACACTTTGTTGTGATTAATGCAAGTTTAAGATGAATAAATTTAAATAGAACAACTTAGATAATAAATAAATACACAAATATTTACATGGTTTGGCGTAAGGCCTAGTCCAAGGGCGAAAGTGGAGAAGGATTTTACTAGCAAATATGGCATACCGAGATACGTCGTATCGCTTAAAATTTGTAAACGTATCTATAATGACGGAAAGTAATCACTTAAAATTTGGTTTGAAACAACAATAGTGACCAATTTTAACTTGTTAGTGACGAAAATTTGGTCATTACATGTCTTTCGTAGCTTCCTTACTAATCTAACATTTTTCTTGTTGCAAGTCATTTGATGATACAAAGAGTGGCTGATAAACTTATATATAATTCAAGTTTACACTTGAACGTGGGCGACGGTTTGTCCCTGCACTAAAATGTTTTACAATTTTGAGATTTTATAATAATTTGGCCAAAATCATCTATAAATACTCTTCTCATTAAACTAGACTAGTGCCCGCGCGATGCGACAACAATGGTGGTAGCGGCGGCGGTGTGATGGTGGTGGCAACGGGTGATGGCGTCCGCGACTGGTGGTGATGGCGGTGCCGACGGCGATGGTGTGGTTATTGATGTAAAAGAGGGTAGTGTAGTTATTTTAAGAGTTGAGGGATAGATGTTGTAAATTATTTCATTTTTAGGTATATTAGTTAATTATAAAAAAGAAAGATTTTGAAATTGAGGGACATTTTAAGTATTTCAAAGACGGAAAAGTGTAAAAATGAGGGGTTGCTCAATAAAAAGTATAGATAAATGAACGAAAGCTAGAGCCTACGCTGTACGATTAGTACACACCATACGCGTCTGAGGTAAATGTTAACT
>JAOXNX010000019.1:22769531-22784087 GCA_028566075.1 Solidago caesia
GAAATAGGAAGTTGAGAATTTGAGAATTTGGTGGTATGGTTGGTAGGGAGTAAATTATGGGTAAATTCTGGGAGAAATGGGTGATGTGGCACTGATGTGGCAGTAAGAATTTGAGAATGTGTGTTAATGGATGGGAGAGGCCTTAAACTCGACAGAAGTTTTATTTATAAAAAAAATAAAAAATAAAAAAGCAAACATGTAAAGACATGGTTGGTAGTGTTAGCTACAATTTGACTTTTAAGCTTTGTTATGTATAATAACTAAACGCATACCAGCACGATGCGACGGCGATGATGGTGGTGGCGGTGTCGTGGTGGCGGCGACGGGTGGCGGCGATGATGGCTAAGGGCAGAGATGGTGGGCGGCGGTGGTGGCGGCGGTGGTGGCGACGATGGGTGGTGGCGGCGGCGGTGATAGTGTGGTGGTGAATGTAAAAGTAATTGATGTAAAAGGAGGCAGTTTGGTTATTTTAAGGATTGGGGGATCTATGTTATAAATTTTTTCATTAAAGGTATTATAGGTATAGTAGATAGAAATGTTTAAATTAGTTAATAAATAAGAAAGATAATATAATTATTTCAAAGACACAAATTGAAAAAACCGAAGATGTTGCTATTCTATATAGAGTAAAGATAATTCATCTAGTAAAGCACAAAATATCGACGCCTATTCGACTATCGACACTTATTGATACCTACTCTTACGTGGCACACCTCAAACCAAAGTGTCGACATTACACATCCTCCACCTGTCAACCTCCAAAAACACCCTCTTCACTTCATATATATCCCATTTCAACCCCATAACTACAACCATCACATTCCAACAAAAATGAGTCAAGAACAACCACCACGACGACCTCAAACCGAAAGCCAAGAACCCATCAAATACGGACACGTTTTTCAAGTCTCTGGTGACTTAGCCAACAAGCCTATCACCCCACAAGATGCTGCCACTATGCAAGCAGCTGAATCCAGGCTTCTTGGTAAAACACAAAAAAGTGGACCAGCCGCTGTCATGCAGTCCGCGGCTTCTGTTAATGAAAGCCGCGGAGTTGTAGGCCATTTTGATGTTACTAGTGACAATAGAGATGAAGGTGTCACCGTTTCTGATGCTGAAGTTGCTGGTCATCATATTGTTACCGAATCCATTGGCGGCCAGGCAATACACAATAATTTACTCGAAATATTTTCTCAAAACTTTTTCTTTGAATTTGCGAAATTATAAGCCATGCCATGTTTAGTTGTAGAAAATTGAGGTGTGAGAAAGATTTTGGTAAAGATTCCTTGGAATTAAACAACGCACTCTTATAACGCAACATATAACTAAGCCTTGAAAAACTTACTTTTATGATTACTAAAGCGAAATGATTCTTGTATATATTCGTTTCATTCAGCAGTTGATTTTATGTATAAGTTGACCATAACCTTTGAGGCGATGGCTGGCAAAATCTGAATTAAAAAAAGAAAAGAAAAAGATAGTTCTCGCTATTTTGTAAAATGAAAATCAAAAGAAAAATTAAAATTTTGTAACACAACATAGAATTTTAACAGGTGGTGGGACAATTTGTACAAGTGGATCCAGTATCAGCTCCCGAGCCAGCGAAAACAGACCGAGGTGATCAGGTTACAATTGGAGAAGCACTGGAGGCTGCTGCTATATCTGCTGGCGGAGAGAAACCTGTGGAACAGAGTGATGCTGCAGCCATACAAGCAGCAGAAGTCCGTGCAACGGGTCAAATGAAAGTCATGCCTTCTGGAGTAGCGGCTAAAGCTCAGGCTGCAGCGACACAGAACACCCTAACCATGCGTGATGAGGACAAAACAAAGCTTGGAGATGTGTTGGCGGCAAGTGTTATTGAATAAAATTCTGTTTTGATTTTGTAAGTTTGCCACATATATGAAGTATGGTTACTAATATGAATAAGCATACAGGATGCGAGTACGATGCTGCCTCGAGACAAACCGGTGACGAGGGAGGACGCGGAAGGGGTTATAGGGGCGGAGATAAGGAACAAGCCTGATTTGGCTACGTACCCGGGTGGGGTGGCTGCGTCCATGGCTGCAGCTGCAAGGCTCAACCAAAAGAAGTGAATTGGAAGATGCTTCATTAGATAATATGCTAGCTAGTTTGATTGTATATAGTCGCTAGTCGAGGTTGGGTGTTTATGAATGTAGGATTATATACAAAGAAGTGGCAAATGGCAAGATGATATAGTATGGTTTGTGTATATATGTACTTTGTAGCTTTTGCTTTTATTATACTAGTCTTTGTGTTATTTTTAAAGTACCATTATATACAACAGTTCCTTACTTGCCATGTATGTCCCATGTTCAAGAAAATGAACCTTGTCGACATATGTTAACTAAACACATTCTAAAAATGTCTACTTCATCTGGCAATAAAATTTATATATATCCATTGCAACAATTGAACAGATTGAATTTGGGACAATATACTGAAACAGTTGTGGAAGCAGTCACTATTTGTGGGTATGGGCTAAGACTATACACCTGATCACATTTCCATAAGAGTTAAAACAGCCCGGATCCAGAAAAATAAAGCAGGTTATGCAAAATTTAATAATATTTTTGAAATTACATTTTTTGTTCGAGCTTTGTTCGTAATTTTTTGATTTGATAAACAACTTAGTAGAAACTCAATAGTCAAAAACTTAATAAGTACACGAAAATAAACTAGTAGTTAATAACACAAAATTTTAATTTTATATTTTAAAAAAAATTAACGCACATTTTTTTCCTCATAGGATATGCATTTGTATACCCATTTGTATACCCTGCTCTCCACATGTATCCGTCACTAAAAACTGCCTACATCCCATCCTATTTTTCTACATCCTGCTCATAGCGTGGATAGGAATAGAACTACCTTCTCTATGGATTGGATATCGTTTCCTCAATCCCATTTATCATGGATCTTTCTATATCCCGCTCATAGCGGGATTGGATAGGACTAAGACTACCTTGTCTATGAATTGGATAATCGTTTTCTCAATCCCATTGATCCTGGTCTAATCCGAACGGATCTAGTTGAATGGACCTTTCTTGTTACATGCCAAAAGATTAGCTAAGAACTTCATCCCTCATTCTCATCTTTAACTTTTATTTTAAGTCAACCCCGCTGTCGATCCCACACATCACACAAGTATTATGTTAAACATCAACATCAACACTTAAAAACATTTTAAAATAAACCTTGTGTATCGATGATATTTTTAAATCATTTTACCTGTTTGGATTTATTGGCCCCGATCCATATAAACCGAATGTTATTTGGGTGGTTTGGATTGGTTGTTTACATTTTTAGATTGGGTATTGATTGATTAAATTTTTATTTAAAACCTGATTAAATCAAACCGACTAACCATATTAAACCAAAACCAGACCGTTTAAACGCCCCTAGAAACCCTTTTCATATGTGCAACATGGGATCACAAGTGACTAATACCAATTGATCTATTGGTGGATTAAAAGAATGTCTGGAAGCACACAAGAACATTCTTTTGCTGCCAGTATTCGATACTGGCCGTTCCGTTTTGATTCTTTGGAATAACTCAATGATATGCATTAAAGAATATGCCTATAATGTGAAATTCAACTCCTTTTTATCTCAGATCTCACATCAACTATATCTATCTTTTCTTTATATATACTAAAAGACAACTGACCTAACCTCAATTGACCAATCATAACTCTCAATTTCTCTAAATTAAGATATGAAACATGTGATTATTTAAATTATGTTATTTAAAAAAAAAAGGTTATTTTAATTATTAATTTGATTAATAATTATAGAAAAAGTCTCCTTAATTTACACTTTTTTTTTTTATTTTTCATCACTAATTTACACTTTTTAGCTTTTCATATAAAAATAAATCTTACTAAACACTTTTTAACTTTTCATGATTATTAATAACAAAATTATTAAAATTTACCTTCATACAATTTTTTTTAAAACTTATCTATGTTTCAATTGATGATAGTAATGCAATCCACATAATAATTTATATCCAAATCCTAAAAAATACAAACTATATTACACGGTATATCAAAAATATATAAATTTTTTTTGTTAACATCTATATTAAAACAAACATCCACATATATTTATTAATTAATATTTTATAATGCAGCAACTGCATAATGGTTAAATATGTTAAATATAGAACTAAATTATCATATATGACATTTATATTATTCGAACAGGTTTACCAATTTGTTTTTTCTTATATACTTAAATTTTAATTTATAAGATTTTTTATTTGTATTTATTTAATAATTCATTTTATTTTAAAAATGTCATTAACTTCCCGTATATTTGATACGGGACTAAATCTAGTAATATAGAAATAAATTAACCATTAGAACTTATGTTTTTCAATGTAGATGTCACAAGTTTTATTCTTGGCATAAACCCCCTAGTGGCCACAAAGTTTCACCACTCCGGGCTCACAGGTTTAAGTATTAAAGGGGTGCCAATGGGCTATAGGAGCCTTCTTTTTGGTAAACTATTGGCACCACTTCTTCAGTTGCCTCGTCGGTGGGGGTGCGTTCAGTTAAGCGACGAAGAAAAGAAGAGGCAAGTGGGTCCATGCTGGGGTTATGTGTGTGTGTTTGTAAAATAAAGTGGCGAAAGAAGTGAATGGATGTTAGAAAGGGTATGTCAGTTTAGAAGTGCTATATGACACTGAGGTGGCTGGCATAACTGGTGAAAGAAGTGAAGAGGGTATTGTTGGGAGAGCTCTTAAAGGTTAAATGTAAAAAGTTAAAAAGGTAACACACTATACTAGCCTTTGTAAACCAAACACGATTAACATAAGGCCATTTCCGATGGTATTATCAATTTGCCAAAGTACACCGGCCATCTCAGCTACACGTCAGCAAATTGTTCCAACATACTGAACCAACAAACTGAACTCATTTTGCCTCCAACCCTGCACATTGAAACTCAGTTTGCTCAAACCACATCATTATTCATATTAAATTAAAAACCACATTATATTAAATTTAAAAAGATTATATTAAATATAAAAACCCTAAAATATTTTTTAAAAAAAGACTAGTACATGAAAAAAATAAATTACCAATATATTATACTCCCTTCGTCCCATTTTAAAAGTCCTAATTTGACTTGTTGAGTCTTTTTCTTTCATTTTTGACCGTAAATATATTTTTTTATGTTATATAATACTTAATAAAAATTATATCAATGAAAAATATATTTATAACTTAATTCATTCATATATTTTATATCAAGTGTTATATAACACAAATAAAAAAAATTACGGTCAAAGTTGAAAGAAAAAGACTCAAAAAATCAAACTAGGAAATTTAAAATGTGACGTGAGAGTAAAACATTAAAATATTACTGAAAACACACATATATTTAAAAACATTCCTAAATATAAAATATAAAAAAACCATAAAAAAAACACACTCATTCGCGTCAAGATTCACAAGAGTTTCTAGTTTTAGGCATGCACACTTAAAAAAAATTATCCAAACACTCAAGGGCAGTGGTTTCGCCGATTTGTAGGTATTCATCGACGTCATCACCGGGGATACCGTATGCCAATTGCTACAACGCCACAACTACATGCGTCAGGACCCGCTTGAAAGAATCTAAAATGTGATGGAAGAGGGTCTTGAGTGAAATTCTGGATACCGTCGACAATTTGAATACACATGCGTCTTGTCATCCGAAATCTTCTTTCAAGTTGAGTGTCGGAGTAAATGTGATCTTCGTCAAAGTAGTGATGCTAGCATCGCGTTTGCGTCTTCACGCTGGCATGGTATGCAAGTTCGAGTGTCGTTCTTCGTCGCGTTGAACTTTCGGATTCCAATTCGGCTATATATGCCCGTCTTTGCTGCACTAGTTGATGCATAAAAATTTTCAAAATTTTTAAAACTCCATTCAACATTTAAACAAAACATGTAAAAAAAAAAGAAAAAAAGAAGAAGAAGGAATCTTGAAGACTTCAACGGTCAAAAAAGCCAAAAATAAAACCAAAAAAAATAGTAGCCCACACCACAAGTTGCTACCAATTTGCATGCACACAAACTGAGCTTACAAACTGTTACTACTATGGAGGCAAACTGAAGCCCGGTTGGCCCGCCGGTTTGCATGCCAGCATGGTGAAACCGTTGAAAATAGCCTAAGAAAGACGAATGTAATGCTTAAGTTGAAACTTAAAAGGACGTGATGGCAAGTTTTGAATCTATGAGTTTCACTTTTACAGTTTTACATTATATGTAGTATAGACTAGTATCATAGATACATATTACAGGTATTCAGTTTTACCTATGAGGTGGGGGTTCAATCTTTAGCTTGGTCTTTTTAGGGTTTTTCTTGGAATTGGTGCATCTTAATCGGCACGGGATTCCATTGAATAAAGATGTGGGTTTCAGCCCACAATAGTGATAGCCTCTGGCTATTGGGCTATCCGAAATGGAAGTCCGGATTTCGTGTTTGTTAGCCGTTAAAAAAAAAACAGGTATTCATATATGTTTTCCTCTTCGTTTATTTCACTTCAAAAAAAATAAAATTTGTTTGTTGTTTATGAAGCTCTTCGTAGTGGTAATCGGTAATAACATTAAGAACAAATCAAATGTCAATCACTAAAAAGCTTTGAACTATTCTTACAGATAATTAGGTGTAGTTGCAAGAAACCAAGACCTTTCAAAAAAGTCCATTGAAAAAAATTAACATGAACATAATTAAAACTCAAATTTTGTTAATAATATACAAGAAAACGGCTCAACAAATTATAAAGAAAAACCCATGTTTTCAACTGGCTTCAAGATTAACTTAAGTAAATCACAACAATTTTCACAGTTCCTACAAACCTAAGAAGTCATACTTTGATTGAAAATGGTGCTGACAAAAATTGTTCTGCCCCAAGAGTTAGCTATATTAACATTCACATGGGCTCCAAAACCATATTTTAAATTCTACAGAGCCCATGTGACATACTTGCCCAAAATTCACAAGTATGTATTTACAGTCAGTAAACACCAAAATTTACACATGCCTCCGCAGTATGTAGCAGCATCATTAAAGCCAATAACTCTAGTAAATAAGCATCAGTACTTTATCTAACCATCTTCCATTTTACAACACTCGACCTGTAACAAATAGAATCCCATTTATAAATCAATACAAGATTTCAAACCAGCAGAAAAAAGGCCAAAAAACGACTAACATACCTATATGCACTAAATGAAGATCAAACCAGGACTAGGGGTTGAGTCGCATTGTCGAGCACTTGAGTCGGATAGCTCGAATGAGCTTTTACAAACTTGTGGTTCCTTTGAGATACAGTCATCATCATCAATGGATGGACTATCAGCATCAGTTGCAGCAGGTTGAAGATTCAAGTCAAATGTATTCTTAGAAACACTTTTCGATGTCAAAGGAGACATTCTAACTGAATCAACACTATTGTTGACCAAAGCGGATGCATTATATTCATGGGTTATATCACCTGATGACCCTAGTACTGCATCTGCAGCCTCTGGAATTTGAAAAGAGGTTATGTGTATTTCAGATTCCAGATGTACAACAGTTTTTGATCATAATCTATTGCATTTGATGATTAGATTTTTCCGAATGAAAGACAGAACATTATCGTGATTATTATAATTAAACTTTAGAAATCCATAGACTGGTGACCATTAAGTGGAAAAACAATTAATGCATGAGTTCATTAAAAGTGTTTATTTTTGAATGGCAGTAAAATATAGTACCAAAACATATGAATAGATATTTCGACTCATTTGCTTATGAAATATCAATTTGGGACGGATTTCATCTCAAAGTGGCCCAAAGTTCACTTCAATAAATACAACATCTTAACTTAATTTACTCAAACTTTTAGATTGCTAACGTACTAATGTCTAATAATGCTTTGGTTATCATAAATAACACACAAAATATATAGCAATAAATAAAAAGTAGAAAAAAGGCCGTTCCCAAAAAAACAAAAAAACAAAACCAAAAAGTAGAAAAAAGAAAGAGTTTTTAGGTCAACTTGACCTGACCTGTATCGACATGTAGTGAAAACAGCTTACCCAGATCCATTTGTACCCCTTACGACATGGTCATTATGCCACCTCTACATTTGATACAACATCAAAGTAAAAGCAATAAAAACACAATTATTCACAACTCACCAGCCACCGGACTAAGATTCTTATCAGCAAATTGGCTATCGAGAAGTGGTTTCTGAAGCATATCTGTACCGGGAAACACTATCATACTCATACACTTCATTTCCTGCCTTTGAGATTCTTCAAGAGGCTTAAAGCCGAACACCTTGGTCCATGTTTTGAATAGTTCAGGGATGGCAGGAATGATCAGCTTTCCAACACCAAGAGAACTAAGAGCCTGAATACATATTTTCAGAGCATTAATTCTTCTACTGGCAATTGGTAAACACATAAATGTTATGGTGGTATCTTATTTATGTGCAATTGTGGATTTATTTATTAGTTCAAAATAAATGCATCGGAATACTAATATTACTTAATTTGGAAGGATCATATCCAAGCTGCTCAACTAATTACTTTCCTGGCGAAAGTCCTATAAACTGTTAGTATCGTTATGTTTCAAGAAAGTTCTTGAATATGATCCATCCAAATCATGAACCAATCAAGCATGAAAATACCTACAAGTCTTACTTTAGAAAAGAAAATCACATAAATCATTTACAAGGTATGCAAGCACAAATTTAACATCAGAGTAATGGGGTTTCTAGAATTGTATTTGGAACTGATAATCAGTATTGCAATATGTCATTAGTTGATATGTACTTGGAAGAAAATATTCAGAATATAAGAGGAAATAATCATATGGAGTTCACTAAAAGATACAAGAAACCTACATGTTCAATTGCATCTAAGAGCCGACGACACATCCCTTGACGCCTATACATGTCACGAGTTCCAATAAAAGGCATTTCTGCTAACTGATGCCCATGGATCCTGTTATAGTAAGAACATGCATAATATTGTCAGATCAGTATTCAGAACAATACCACACAAGATTTTTGCACTTATAGATCCCATTATAGTAACAACATGGCATGTATAAAAACATCAAACAGCACAGCCAAAAACCTCAAAAATTTCATATTAAAGTAAGACAAGTAACCTTATGGATGCTGCTGAGATCAATTCACCACTTCTCTCCAAAATTGCTGTAAAGAAGCCAGAATAATCCAACCTCCTGAAGTTTGACCTGATAAAAATTTTCAAAACATGAGACTAATATATTGAAATCCACGGGGTATATATTTGAGGATTTAGGAGTAGACAGCTCCGATATTGATTACAAAGCCTTTTTAACTACAGAACTTTCTTTACTCACAAGCCACCCAAAACTAAACATCACTGGAGAAAGAAAAAAAAAACTACCACCCTCTCCTCCAACATTCAAATGTGACCTTGAAGATGTGTATAATTTAAGATTCGGTATACGATATTAACTACAATCCAAACTGGTCAATCAAGTCATATAAAAGACATTATCGGGTTATGTAGGCTGCTTATCAATAAATAATTATATGCTATTCAGTATTAAGGTCTTCAAGAAAAAACTGTCCTTTATTTGGTAAGCCGCCTACCTCAAAACATGGTAAAATATATTTAGGTATTGAAAACATACCCACAGTTGTAGACAACATCGTGAATTCTGTTGACACCACTTCTCTCATCCATAATTGGCACAAAACATTCATCCATAACAGAGAATGCCACAGCCAACTTGGAATTGCACTCGACCTTCTGCTTATCATCAAGAAGTGCAGCAACTTGGCTAACATCAGAACGCTTAAGTAGAGTCCATGAAAACCCTTCTTCAAGTTCAAATTTAACCCCAATATATGCCTGTAGTCGCTCATGTATCTATCACAAAAGATAGTTAGATGTGACGATTGCATGTGAAAACAATATTATGAAAGCTAAATAAGGTGATTTATGCTATATGCATTCTAAGAACATGAGAAGGTTATATAAAAAGTTTTAAAAAATGACAAATCACAAATGTTCATATGGATAGATAGATCTAGATTGTGTTTTGCTTCAAACAGATCAAATCAAATAACTTAGCTAAAGGAGAATCAACAAATAAATTGAGCAGGTGAAAGTTGCCAAAAGCCTTTTAACAATACATAAACATTCTAAATCATTTTATTTAAGATTCGGATTCTCATAATAGATATTGTTTCTATAATCATATATAACACATTAAAATTAGTTATATACAGTAAAACTTAAAAAATAGATTTTTTTTAAAAATATTTGCGTATCCGACCAGCATGTTTCAAGACAAACTAACAGAACTACATGTCTCAAAACAGATCTAATTTGCCTAACTCTGATTTCACCAATCTTGCCACCTCTACTAACTCACTTAAGCAGGTAAGCCAAAACGAAAATCTTGTAAACATTATATGTGTTCTCGGACTCAGCATTACACATACACACAAACTAAACTTTTAATACAATATCAAATGAAAATTTTATTTTTGTTATAGTCCAAAATTATATTTCAAATTTAGAAATCTAGAAAATGAAACTAAAAAACCAAAACGCAAACCAGAATGCACATATTTCAAATGAAGATTAAAAAATCTAAAAAATGGATAACTAAAGAAATACTATGAATGTGTGTGTGTACTGAAAACTTCAGCGAATCCCCATACCTCCTGGCATTTCCTCCCACAGAATGATAGGCTACTAGAATCTACATTTGCTGCATCTTCTTGTAAGCACATGTGATGGACTGTAAAAAATAATAATTGGTAGGAATTAAGAAAGTACAAAAGCAATGTGAATGAAGTAAAAAAAGAAAGAATAATTACTTTAAATGACTAAATATTTATTGCTTACATTTTTCTTCACACAACAAGCATGCAAGCATTTCAGAGTTTGGCTGATGAGAATCATCCATTTGAGAAGCGCCACTCACAACTAGACCACAGAACTTGCAAGAGCAGTATACGCAGTGCCAATCACCAGACGGGAAGTTCTACAATGCATACAAAAACCATTAGAATCAGTAAGCTAAAGGTTTTGGTGTCTACCTTTAGCAAACATATACATGTAAACTGTGTTAACTTAACACCAAAGTGTTTGTCTGATTATTGTGATTTCTAGTCACCATGATCAGTTTTTAATGTTTAGATAAATACATTATGATTCTTATTATCTGATTACTTAAGGTTCAGATAATCAGATTAGAATATTCAGATCCATAACACCTGTAATGAATATGAACATCAAATGGTAAAGCAAAACAACCTAATTAACCATTCTTTTAACCTAAACTGATAGACGTTTACTCTCATCTCATAAAATAAATTTTAACAATCACAATTTGTCGATCATTTGTAACGGTTAATAACAGGGAGCACGTATTAACAAAAAAAAAAAAAAAGAAGTCAAGAAAGTAATGCTTGTTACATGGATATCAAGGCAGCTCTGATGGAATGTAGACGGACAACCATCACAACAGATCAAGTCACCACCATCTCCACAAATGTTGCATGTATCGTCACTAGGATCGTCCCCCTCAACACTAACACAATTGAACTTTATACTAGATGATTCCTCTTCTTTCCTCCATGCTTCCAGCAAGCACTTCAAAAGAGATGATCCAGATGGTAAATATATCTTTTCAAGTCCCTGAGCATCTTTCCCGCCACCATGTGACACAAACCTTGATATATCCATAATTTCATTACAGCAACTACAATGAATCCCATCATTGTTAACAGTGCCCTCAAGCAACTCATTTCTCAGTCTACCTTCGCCATAATGCAATTTGCTACCTGACATGACAACACCGGAATCTATCAGCCATGACAAAAGATTCCGCTTCCCACTGTATAATGCAGAATCGTCATTGTCTTGATTCAACCCCTTACTGGTGCTACGAGCTAGCAAACGTGGCTTTCTGCCCTGCCTATCTTTCTGAGTTACCTTTGGTCCTCTTTTAATTGATGATGATTTATTAGCAGACTTTTGTGTTGCTTTCTTCTCTTTGCTCTCCTTGTCAAGTTTCTTTTTATGCCTCTTAAGTTGTGCCACTCCAGTGATGACTATTTCAGCCTTGCATGCATTCTTTCCTTTTTTCTTCTTCTTCATATTCTTATCGCTTCTTACCTTTGAAACCGCCCTAAATAGTACGCTCAGTTCCTCATTAGATATTGAAGTAAATGCGGAAACTTCTTCATTACAAGCGACACCTTTTTCAATTTTCGTTTTAAGGCTAAAGTACGCTTTGGTGACAGACCAATGTGTTTTCCCTTCCTGATCGACATATACTGCATCCAAATAATGTCTATTTTGCCTCGGTCTATACTCGATCGTCCAACCTGCCTTCATAATCATACTAACTATTTGATCTCTCACCAACTGCTGTTCCATTCGCCTACTGTCCGCCCCTCCAATGCTATTTTTCAACTTTAAAGGATTAGTATTTTTAACAGTATCTTCGGCAGTTGTGTGATCATTATTTTCTTCAGAAGTCTTGACGTTTTCCTTATTGTCACCAGTGATTTCAGATGACCCATCTTCATTTTGCACATTGCAAATCTTTTGGGGCTCTACGACAACTTTACTTTTCGACTGACTCACCATACCCTTTGGCTTTTCTCTATATGCTTTAGACCGTCTACCACGACGTTTTAGATTTTTACCCTCAACTTTGGGGGCTCTCCCGAGCTTTTGCTTCTTCAGCTGGTTGCCAGTGCCACTCAGCAAAGTGCTTTCATCAACCTCCTCAACGTCATTGTCATCTAAACACTCAGATTTTATTGTTCTACTTAAACCAGTCTCAACATGCATAGGAGGTCTCCCAAGACGCTTTTGTTTCTTCTGCTCTTTACCAATCAGCAAAGCTCTTTCATCAACCTCCTCGACATCATTTTCATCTAAAATTTTTCTACTAGAACCAATCTCACCCTGCGTCTTAGGAGGTCTCCCGCGACGCTTTTGTTTCTTCTGCTCTTTACCAATCTGCAAAGCGCTTTCACCAACCTCCTCGACATCATTTTTATCTAAAATCTTTCTACTAGAACCAATCTCACCCTGCACCTTAGGAGGTCTCCCGCGACGCTTTTGTTTCTTCTGCTCTTTACCAATCAGCAAAGCACTTTCACCAACCTCCTCAATGTCATTTTCATCTAAAATCTTTCTACTAAAATCAATCTCACCCTGTATCTTAGGAGGTCTCCCGTGCAATTTTTGTTTCTTATTCAATCTACCCATCACTTGACGCTTCTCATCCACTTCCTTATCAAGCTCAGTCGGGTCAAAACATTCCGCTTCCATTTGTCTCTTAAAACCAACCACACTCTCATTAAGTCTACTCTCATCCACCTTAACACTCCCACTTGTCATCTTAACACTTGACCGCAACACCCTGCCACTAACTCTAACTCCATCATTTTCGACTTTCACCTTTTCAGAACTCCCCACAACTTTCCTCTTCCTCCCCCTTTTACCTTTTTTAACCACGACACCGCCATCACTTTCACCGTCCTCTTCATCCTTCATCTTCTTAGTTTCGCCATCAACATCACTACCATCCTCATCCATCGAGTTATTCCCAAACACATTAATAACCTTTACATCACCATCATCTTCCTCAACAACACTCTCAACCTCTACATTCCCATCCATCACCAACGCCGACGTCGTTATTTCCTCATTCAAACCAGAATCCATAATGTTCAAATCCAAAAATCCCGACTTTTTTTCCAAAATTTCTTTTTTTGGACTTGTTACAATCAAAGTTTCCTCCAAAATAGACACCGAATCCTTTTCATCACTCGACCTTAAACGCATCATAACAAAACCCTACATAACATCAAATACATCATATCACACGCATAATCACACAAACAATATAACATTAATAACAAGCATAATAATCAATATATATACATACATAAACCCTAATCGATTGGTGAATAACTGAATACAAATCAAACAATCAAGTAACAAAATCTGCTTATATAATAGATCTGAAAAATATATGTAATGTGAAAAAAAAATACCTAATGATCGGATAAAAATTATATAAAAAAAAAAAAGAAAAGAAAAGTGAATTTCAGATCATTTAATATAGTAATAATAAAGGGGGATATGAATTGATTATAGAGAGAGAGAAATAAAAAAGAAATAAATTTGGGGGTTTTAGGTTTCGTGTGTGTATGTGTGTAATAATATTTAGGGCGGGATTTTGCAAAATTTTGAGAGGGTTTTGGATTATTTTATTTATATCATTTTATTTTTTTTTGTAAATATATGAGATTTGGGTTTCCCTCCATGTGACTTTCCAAAGTCAACAAAAATTTTAGGAGCAAGTTTTCTTAGCCCCTCCCAACCATGAATTCACATTCTCAAATTCTCACTGCCATATCAGCCATTCCCTCTAGAATTTACCCCCTACCAACCAATGTTTTAAATACCGGAATTTTGGCCGTGCCGGCCGAGTACCCGGTACCGGTAATACCGGTATTCCGGGTGG
>JAOXNX010000019.1:22793594-22811527 GCA_028566075.1 Solidago caesia
GCATTAGACACATTCTTCCCCATGGCTGATGCTTTCCACGAGAAATATGAACCTGAGGGATCCACCTGCTCAAATTGTAAGTGAGATTCTATTAAGGTACAGATTTTAGAAAACTACAACGCTGTGAGAGACGTACACCACACAATACAAAGAAAGCACACTAATGTATTGTACAAAGTTTGATATAATGTAACCAACTTTAAAACCCAATTAGTGCTGAAACTCACCAGATACAGCCTACAGGTCTCATGCAGCGTGACACCTAGTGATATTAGCTAGATTATATATATTTTGCATGATTATTTGTTAGCTAATATAATTTACTTGTCAACATTTTATGTCCAATTTGTGTGTTTTTGGTTACTTAGTATTTGCATAAGCATTTTGTAGGTTCATTATGTGACTTGGGTGCTTATGGAGCTATTTAGGATTTTAGGAGCTAAAACGGATAAAAGATGATTTAAAATGGTGATCAAGTGAAGTGGTGGTATTTGAGTATGTTTGAGACAACTTCATGGCGTGAAGAAAGACAAACAAAATACAAAAGAGAAAAAATTGGCTGCGTTTTTTACGGACCCAGATGCAAGCCCAGGTGATATTTGGGGGTCAAGATTTATTATTTTTGGCGGGCTAAAATTAAAAGCCCAAAAAGTTTGGGCTTTTTCCTTTTCTTTCTTGGATGCACATAGAAGACGGTTAGCCACTCACACCCAAATTCAATTTTGATGGGTTGTGTTTTTCTTGTCGACTTGCTTTT
Source organism: Solidago caesia (assembly GCA_028566075.1). NCBI lineage: Eukaryota > Viridiplantae > Streptophyta > Magnoliopsida > Asterales > Asteraceae > Solidago > Solidago caesia. The sequence goes on from JAOXNX010000019.1 coordinate 22,794,352, forward strand.
GGTAGTTGACCGAATCAACTCACCACCACCCTTTATTTAATGTCTTGACAAATTCACACGACACACTAACGTCACATAGCCAACTGCCCATTTCCATTTTCTTTCTTTAGTCTAGCCGTGAAAGACTCCAAAACCCACACTCCACTCACATTTTGTTGTTTCTTTTGGTTTTGGCGGCTGGAAACTCCACAAGCCCAAGAGCCCATCAAACTACAACAAAGAGCCCAATCAAATTTTATTGTTTTCTTTTCTTGTTTAGTGCTGGGAACTAACAAAACGACATCCTCATCTATAGAATTGTAATATTTTTGGGAGACTGGGCTGTGTTGCTTTTTAGAGCAGTCGAGCAGCAGCAAAATGGCAGAAACATTTTTCACACATTATTATCATCACCAAGTCACTTCAGGATTTTCATTTGGTTGATCTTCAACATAACACAGAAATATAAATAATTTAGCTCCACCCGTTAGCCAATAAATATCATTTGATTGGAGAGGTATACATCAAACTAGCATTCAACATACTTGCTATTTTGTAGTGTTATAATCTTAAATAGCAGGATACCCGCACTACGCAGCAGAATACAAAATGTTATTGTAATTGTAAGCGGTGAATCAGTGATAAAAGAGTGGGTGATTACAAAAATCTTAAACTAGAAACTCTTCAAACTAAGAGATACTCATATGGGAAACTTAAATGCTTTATTTAGAAGTGTCGAGATGGATAACTAGCATTTGAAATTCCAAAAAAAACTAACCAATGTGTTCATATGTGACAATAGTTAACGAACTTGTAGAGAAACAGTAGCAAATGGCAATAGAAAAAGGGTAAGATGTACTGCTCTGCCTGCTTCCTACTCTTTCTGACCAAGACTCGAAATGTATTGTGAAGAAGAGCAAAATGGCAATAGAAATGTATGTATATGTGCACGTACTTATATGATTACAACTATTAATCTATTACATCCCCATTTTGAGTGAATTATTATGTATAATTATAATTATTATTATTATTGGTGATGTATCAAAAGTTGTAAAAAGCTAAACATTATATTCAAATTTCAAACAATGATTAAACTATATTTAAAAATTAAGATTGTAAGCGTATGTATTATTATGGTAATAACAGTAAAGAGAGTCTGCATTATTTAAAAGAAAGAAAATGTTAAGTACAGCTCTAGGGGCTGTCATTAACGTGCATAAAAAATTTGTATCTTTCATATCAAAAGCCCACATTTGAATCGTATGATAAAAATACAACTATTTTATGCACGTTCCAAAAACTTAAAAATAAAAAATAAAAAAATATCTAACTGATCTGTTAAGGAAAATATGATGTTTTGGTGGTTAAAACATGTATAATTGTAATTTAAAATAAACATTTACCACAATGTGCTCAAGTTTCTTAGATGGTTCAAAATCTCAGTTGCAATGTTGTATAAAAGTTAAATAATGAACAAGCCATTATCATATCATCAAGATTTTAATTCAATTTGTGTTTTTAGCATATGCATTTTTGTTAAGGTCAAGAAATCCAAAACTAATACATTAAACTTTTAGTCATGTCTTTTCCATATATCAAGTATTTATGATATACTAATTTATTTCTTTCCACATAAGGAAACTTCCAAACCTTGACCATGCCTATCATATCAAACCTAACCTTAAAGGAGATGATGGAACCAGATGTCTGAACATATTCAGCAACTGAGAAAAATAGCATTATCATACAGCATGACTATGGTGCATTTCACATTGCAGTAGAAGAATATGTAAAACTTTACCGACGACTTCAAATCATGTCTACCAAGGTTACGTTGATCATACAGCAGAGTCGTGACACCTTCAAAAAATAAACACCAACATGGTATTTTGCAACGATCAAACTGTAGCAAATTCTATTTTACGCAGCTCTTTAAAATTCCCTGATTGCAACAACCAGAACATTCAGCATATTTGACATTGATACTTCTCGATTATTAAAAATACTACAAACTATAAGATCACCAAAATGCATCTACCCATTAGTATTATCCAAATCTAGACTGATGCTAGAATTATAAACTTAAACTTTTTTGACAGTATCCACACAAGTAGAACCTAACACTGACACTTTGACTATATATCTCTGTTTGATTCAATGTGTCTATGGGGATCGCCTTTTGCATCCGCTTTGATTTTCCAATTATGGGATGATCTTTTCCCTACCACAATGCCATCGTAGTATTTAGAATCAAGCTTTTTGTTATTCCAACTTTTGACAAACTTCGCAAATAGCTTACGTGCAGACTCTGAAGAAAGATCTGAGAAGAAAGTATCTCTCTCGTCTTTCAGCCAAGTGGAAAATTCATTGTTCTTAGAGAAATAATCAGCATCTGACAGCTCCTTGAAATTCGATATCTGAAAAGATGGAGTGATGGACTGTCATAACAAATCTGACATCTTTTTTCAACATGAACAGAGAAAGCAATATCAACCCTATGAATGGGTCGGTCCGAGTTTACGTTTTATTTCTAACTGGGGTAACATAAAAATATATCTCAAAAGACAACAGTTCAAATGGGTTAAAAGTACCCCAAAGTGTAATTGCATACAAGTATATAACCTACAAAATCATTAATGTTTTACACTTATTGTAAACATATTTAAGACACACATTATTAAACAACTATTTCAAAGGATTAGACAACAAGGGTTTCAGGTCAACAAATCTTGTCTGTTTCAAACCATACAAAGATTTATATGTTTTGACCCAGTGCCAAGACCCACCCAGTTTGCCACCTCTATCACCAACTTGTACTTACAGTTACAGAAAATGTGTGCTAAAGCAGATTAAAGATTCCTAGTATTAAAAGTGCAGTCATGTTAAATCCAATTTTACAAGATGAAATCGACTTATTTTAGGTCAAGACAAGCACAGAAGTATAGAACAAGATTTACCTCGCGACGGTCATGCTTGTGAAGTTTATGTTTGCGTTTGTGCTTCTCCTCCGGCATCCCTTCTGAATCAATATTATTTGGTTAGAACAATTGAGAAACACTAATCAGGTTGTCATTATTGGTAATGGAGTTCGAACAGATACAAAGGACTCAAGATATTCAGTATGCCTATAACAGTATACATGTGTTGCACACAAAAATTACCATAATGCTAATCTAGCAGTTTTCATCTTGATCTACCATAAGCGAGTCCCAAGAAATTCAGAAGAGTAATAGTGAACAATCGACATTAGCTAGCCTAAGCAAGTTAAGACTCCCCACAACTGATAGTTATAGTCTAAGCCATAGTCACAGAATTCGTTGAACTGCCCACGAATCTCGTATCCATTCGCGCGAGTCAGATTCGCATTCGAAAGCGAACTAGTTCGGTAACAGTTCGCGAATCCCAGGCAGAAAAAGGCGAATCGAGAGTAGCGAATTGTGCGAACCCAAAAGGGCCGGTTCGGTGACTTATGCTGGTCCGACTCGCGAATCTGGAGGCTTGGGTTCACGAATCCCAGTGAGTGTCCATCTCGGTGGTGAGTGATGGGTGGTGGTGGATCGAAGAAGAAACCCTAGATTTGATCGATTTCATCCGAGAGAGATAAAGAAAAGGGTACCTGGTTAGATTTGGTGGCATAGCTATGGCATCTCTTGAAGTTGCACCATTACTCCGGCCACCTCTCACCTCCGCCGTCGTCCGGCTTTATGTCACTGATGTGACGGCAGCAAATAGAAGCCAAACGGATGGTATATGTATATATATTATCAAGAAAGTTGATGTTTTGTACATTGATTATTAAAGTTTTGTTTTCTATTAATGGGTTTTTGTTTTGAAAGTTTAGTTCTTTAGTTTCTTGCAGAAGGATAAAATAAAATGAATATATATTAAGACAGCAAATAAAATATATATACAAGAACAATGCTGTCTTATTTGACCAATTTGACAAAATAAAATAAATGTGGCTTACAGCTGTTACTTTTTGGATGAGAAAATTGATACACCTATAAATGTAAGTCAAACATGGTTTGAACTTTGAACTTTGAATTAAAAAACAAATTACAAATACATTAAAAATTAAAAATAAATGCGGTATACAAGAATCAATCCAATGATTTATTTACAAATAAAAATAAATGCAGTATACAAATCTAGTATTGTATTTTAACATCGGGTACATCGAATCGGATCGTATCAAAGCGAATCGAAATGAGCCTACCCCTTTCGAACTGGATTTTAGAGACCTAGCGAATTGCGACTTGTGTGACTATGAGATGAATGATATTATAGCTCACCATTTAATTTCTCACCTCTTACCCAACTTACCCGACCCAATGTGTAAACTGGTGTATTTTTTGTAAGGAAACCAAGAAGCATTGTTATGTGGTTGTACAGGGTATAATGTAATGCTAGAGAATCATGGACACAACAAGAATAATAATGTCATGTTCGACAACATGTTAAACTCCAATGTGGAAGCCAACCACAACCATGACAACATTGTTTCGACCTCGAATATCCTTCCAACAAAACGATCAGCCTTACCAGGTATGCTGTTGATTTTGAATAGGATAAACCATGTTGTACTACACAAAATCTATGTTACTATATATCAAAACATATAATTTCCGAAAATTATAATTTGAAGTTACATATGAAAATATGAACTTTGTTAATTTTTGGTAAGCCAAAATGTCTACACTTGGTCTGAATGTGCAGCTGGTTTGCTACCAAATTTAGATAAGAAGCAATGGATGATAATATATTTGCTTAAGCAGTGATTTATTTAGCAAGACTGGATATAGGAGACAACTATGTAACAAGTGAGATAGGTATAAGTTATTATGTGAAAAATTATTTACTTTTTTTTTTTTTTACAATTATATTGAATAAGTTGATTATGGAGGTTTGTAGTTGTTTTTTTTACAATTAAGTAACCAAGAAGCTTTGTTGATGTAGGGACTCATGTACTTGCCTTTTTGTGTATAATTTAAGGTTAATATATGATGTGTTGTATTTGCTGGTTGCTCAGGTACCGGTCGCTAAGAATAAAACTACATTAACTAAAAAGCCAATGATTCAAAAGAACGGAGTGTCGCCCCCTACGAAGAGAAAGTTGCCTAACTCAGAAGAATTGAATCTGGTAAACCTCCGATCGCTGAAACAACTAACAATTATTTAGTGATAAGTTGTTTATGTATTGAAAGTGTATTACTTGGCAGAGACCATTAACACCTTTGAGGAGGCCTTTTAGTGATAACACCACTACTGTATTTTTAAAAAACTTTATTGTTCATATAAGCTCACTTTCAAAAATTATATCATTCATATCAACTATAATTGTAAGTTTAATATAATTCAGATGTTTTTTGCTAATGTCATGTAGTCTGTTTGCCTCATGCATCATTTCTTTGGCTGCTAAGATCGTTTAGCTATAACTGTTTTTATCAAAATGCAATAAGTTCGTGAAATGCTTATGAAGGGTTGGAATGATGAAAAACTTATATTCTACTTTTTTCTCATGGGTAATTGTTGTATTGCAAATCTTGAATGTGTTACAAATTACAATTTTAGTCCGCAGCGAAGCGCGGAAGGTAAATTTCTAGTTAAAATTAAAATATCGTATATGGCATTGTTAAAATTTAAAAGGATAGTGATAAATTTACAACATTTTTTAGTCATTCATAATAAATATAAAAATTTTACTGTACAGTGTACAACTATATAAAACATGTATTGTATTGTTGTGGATGACTAAACCTTGTTGTGATAAAACAATTATAATTTAATTAAATTTAAGAACCAAAAATAACAACTATTTAAGACTTGAGTGAATGAAAGGAAAGTTTAAATTAAATAAGGTGTACCATAATACGGTAACGGTGCTAATAAAATAAAAAATTAAAATAAATTAAAGTAAAATATCCGGTTAACCAAAAATAGGGACCAGTTAAAGTTTGAAAGGCTAAATGAAAGGTTTTTTTTTTCTTCTGAAAGATGTACCATAATACGGTATACTTTAATATAATGAATTGAAACCCACTATAAATAGTGAAATTTACCGTATTGTATATTGTATATATTTATATTTATATCTATATCTATACAATACAATATGTTGGAAATGATTACACAAATAAGAAAATAAAAGAAAAGAAAAAGGAGAAATGGGTTGAGTTAAAGTGAATTAGAATGTTTGTTATTGTGTTCGGAACTCTCAAACCGCCTATTATCCATATCAGTTATTTTTATATAGATGATTATACATTAGTTTTTAGTTTTAATGATATATATGACAGTTAACATTTAAAAAAAAATGTCCTTATTCTATGGTACTTATGTAAATGTGATGTCGTTTTTGTTATCACTATTGAAGATTTACTGTGAGAACAAAGAAAATATTTGTTTTGGAAGTGAGGAATTAGTTAATACAGTAAAGTATAGTTTGATGCTTAAAATTAATTTTCAAAAAAATTGCATTGATCTAGTGCAAATGAACTAAGTTATTTGATATAAGTTTTTACAAACATGATTTGTTTCTTCTTTTTTTCTTTTTTATTTATTTATTTATTTATTTAATTTTGGATTAATCATGAAAGATGGGTGCTCTTTTTTCTAGTTATCTAGTAACATGACACAATGAAAATTTTTGGTTGTGGTTAAGATGTCTATAACAATGTGAATATTGTATAACTTTTTTGTGTCAACTATCGAATGAATTATATATATAATTTAAACATAATTATCATTCCTCGAACATAGAAAGTTATAAAACATGTTCTACAGGAAACTATACCATTTTAATCATTATATTCATATAGATGACATTGGTTTTCAAAGTATAGTATACAACAAACCAGTCAAATATGTTACAAGGAACACTACGAATCTCTCTAACATGTACACATATAAGATAGACAAACTATACTTATCGTTTACAAGTAAAATTGATCGGTTCGTCGAAGGCATTCCATCATAGTCGTATCATTTATACTGCTTCACTCTAGATAGAAAAACCAGGTTCCAGGCCAACAACCATCGACCATAACATTTGCACATCCTCACACGAGCAACACTTCACGTCTTCATATAACACGTACAATCCTTTACCTGCAAATAAACCGAAACACAAGGCCAATACATGAATCAAGAACAATACGATAAAGTTTCACCTTTTTGAGTATCCAAAACGATTAAAGTACATACGTTTTCTATTGCGGGTATGTGTCAAACGAACTCGATTCCATAGGTTCTTGAAGGGGGAGAAGAGAGATTGAAGGCATCCCATTGAAATGCTTCAACTCAGATTGTGATAATTCATTGTGATTTTATTGTGAAAGTAAGTACTAAGTAATTAGAAGGCTTCTTTTGGTATGAAGTCAGTGTCAATATGTAAATAACACCTTTAATACACTTTCTACCAATTGACTAAATAATATTAGTAGTTGGTATGCAATTCAGTGATGTTACAAGAAACAAAATAGGTTCTTTAACCTACACAATTAAATAAATAAAAACCGGCCTTTTTCCGGGTTTGTCATATTTCATTTTCTATAAGTTACTACTATTAAATAACGAGAGCCTACAAAACAGTTCGGGACCAAACAAAATTAAACCTTTCATGTGAAGTAGTTTTAGACTTTTAAGCATCTATATTTCTTTTTAAACTAAACAATTTTTAAGATGATGTCTTTATATAAGCAGATTCTTTATCTTCGGTGTAAGGGTATGAATGTTTATATCTTACTTATCCATACCCCATATGTATATTTAATTGGGTATTTTTTTTTTGTTCTTGTTGCAACTTTTCGGATGAGTTCATGGTCTTGCTAATGGATTTATCTAAGTAGATTATTTTATCCAATACTTCCAAAAAATAAGAAAAATTCCTTCTTCCCTTTCGCGTGAGTTAGGTACCATATGATTTTGATTAATAAATTGTATTATTTTTAATTATTAACATTAGCAAAACAAATTCATATTGTGGTAGATGTTTAAATCTAGAATGGTTTAAGATTAACTTATATTTAACTAGAAGAGTAGAAGCGTTCTAGTCTGAAACCGTAAAACCGAGCCTAAACTATATGAAACATGTATATTTGGTCCACTACTAGTCTACTTGGTTATAGCTGTAGCACCAGATTAGTAAAAAAAGAAAACATATTACTACGGTTCGCTTCTCACTTTCTATATCCAATTTCTGATAGCAACCTTTGATTCAAAAGATGAAACATAACTCTTGTTTTCTGGGGTAGGGGACATCTTCATTTTTTGTCCATCCATTTTTCTTCCTTTATACATCAAGCAAGGACACATGCCAATGGACTTCTTAATATCATCGGTTGACACAAGTCCATTGTACATGAGTACGTACATATGACATCTAGAAAGACATAAAAGTTTAAGCCTTACAAAACATAATATAATGTGACAATCAGTACTCAAATCTTATGTTTAAACAGGTTTCATGAGATGATCTAAACAGTTACACAAGTGTATAAATTTTATATACTTACACTAAGGTAATTATTTTTATAAAGCTTCTGAACATTAATCGTAAACAAACGGACATAAACAAACCTTAATGAATACCAAACAACGAACAAACAAGACATTTGTTTTTATTCGTTTGTTTAGTTATACAGACACAATTTTGTTGGAATTTGTTTTCTAAATAAACGAACTTGTCGATTAGACTGAGAGGAATGTGGTGGCCATTCGGGCGTCTCCCCCTTTGGTCACCATGAAGTCGTTGTGAACACCTCCCCCCATAGGAGACTTGGGGTTGGGGGTAGGCGAGCCCAGGAAGTCGCCAACTCTCTCTTTTTCTCAAGCTATCACTTTTTCACTTTTATAACCAATTATCTAAGGTCACTTATCGGAAGTCCCCCATTTACACAAGAAGCCCCACTCCCCCATTTTGGAGTAGCAACTTGGGGTGTGACATGACGCAAGTCCCCCATTGTGGAGTGCTCCACTCCCTTTAGTCTTATATCCCTAATAATGATTAGCTATTTAATATGACAAAGTGTATACGCATAGCTTGTGTGAAGAACATGGTGACTTTAAGCCTTGAACCACCTAAATGGTGGTTATGAATGCAAAAAAGCAGTACTAATCTATAACCAATAATACCCCATTTATATATGTTCCCCTTTTTACATAAACAAAATGATAGCTTTTAAGCATGAGTCATTTCATAACCAAAACACCTTCATAAACACCATTTATTACGCTAAATTGTCAATCATAAAAAGTGCTCCAAAGCATGAAAAGCCACACTCATTTTTATGGGTTCCATTGTGTTCTTGTTTGTGACGGAAATTGAGTGAATAAAAAAGCCATAAATTCCTTTTTACCCACAAGCCATTTTCTCTAGCAATGACATTTTCTACATGAAACTACAATGCTTTAATCTATCTCTTTAAACCTCAAGAAATCTTTAAATTTCGGTGATTGATGAAGGTACCCATAAATCCGTCTTTGGATTAGTGGTAAGTATTTTGTAGTATAAGATTTCCTTTTGTTTGAGAATATATATACATGATGAAGGACTTCCCTTCTTGTTTCGGCGAAAATGGTGTTCAAGTTTCTCAAGCTTCTTCTTCGTCAGAAGCTAATATCACTACGAGTGGTACTAGCAGAATAGCCCAAAATCTTGTGACTTGTGTTTATCAATGCCGAATGCGAAACCTCTCTTACTTCATTATCACTCTTACTTGGACTAAAAACTTAATGGGTCAAAATCTATCTGTTGTAATAGATGATTCAGATAATCAATGTCTATGTAAACTTGACATCAAGCCATGGTTGTTTGCTAAAAGAAGAGGTTTTAGAAATCTTGAAGTTGCTTCTAAGTTGATCGATGTTTATTGGGATTTGTCGTATGCAAAATTTGGGTCATCACCTGAACCAGTAGAAGCTTACTATTTTGCAATTGCTATCAACCAAGAATTGATCTTGCTTTTAGGGGATATGGAGAAGGAGGTTCACAAGAAGATTGATGTAACTAGTATGACACCAAATGTTGTTTTTGTTTCGAAAAGAGCACATATTTCTGGGAAAAAGGCTTATTCGACGCGGGCTCAGTTTTGTGGTAAAGGTCAAATTCATGATATATTGATTGAATGTGATACACTGGGTACGAATGATTCATATTTGTTGATACGAATTGATGGTAACCCAGTAATGCAAGTAAAGTGCCTAAGATGGAAATTTAGAGGAAATTATACAATTTTGGTGGACGGGTTACCAGTGGAAGTTTATTGGGATGTTCATAGTTGGCTGTTTGAAAAACTAATGGGAAATGCTGTGTTTCTGTTTAAGACCTGTCTTTCAGCAGAGAAACTGTGGGCGAACGACGATAACTGCTGGTCAAGCGTGTCGAGGAAAGATCGACACTCACAAGCACTGGGATTCTCTTTAGTATTGTGTGCGTGGAAGAATGAATAGAAGTGTGTATTTCATACAACCTTTTCTGCGTTTTTGTTTTCTAATCCAACCGCGTGTTGTTTTATATGGTTTGATTAAGTAATTATAGAAGTTTATAATTCACTAAATTAATAAAAGAGACCTGATTGCTGCTGTATTGTTCACACAAATTTAGTAGATTTTTGATGGATTGATGTCAACTTAATCATGTTTGGTTAATGTTTTCGTTTTTGAAGATGATGTGGTACATGGAGCAACAACCAATGTTACGCAAACCATATAAATATTATATGGTTTGCAATTGCAATTGCAATTGAAACATATGGGTCAATTATGTAATGCAATTGCAATTATCTATGGAGGGTTTAAGTCAAATGATATACATAATTAGTAAATGAATTATCCAAAGAATTTGGTCCAGTTGCAAGGACTCTTGTTAACAAGAGTCTCAAGGTCGAATCCAGCCCTCGGCAAATGACTTGGGGGTGGTCAGGAACCGGCTACGGGTAAAAAAAAAAAAAAAAACCCAGTTAAGCCCCTACACCTGGGTCAAAATATGGCTCGTCATATGTTTACCCGTTTAATTATCCAAGGAATTTATAATTGTTGATTTTGTTAACTTAGGTTGAACCCATATTCCGATCGTTGTACCACCAACAAACCTGGAAGCATAACTTACGGAAATAACAATATCACATCCCTTTTTAGGCTTCTGAAGCAAGTTTCGATAATCAAACACAATAATCCCCATAGCAAGCACTATACATCTATCGGTCCTATATTGCAGCTCAGGTTATCTATACCAATTAGAGCATATGATATGGTTAGCTAATCGGGTCTTACAGTTTATAAAATAATAAAATAATCTATAACTTAAAAAATGTACTTGTATATATTAAAGCTTTGATTTTTTTAATAGATCATTTAATTATAATTCCATGTTTATTTTAGTTATTTTAACTTTAAATATTTATATTTTCTAAGTTAAATATATTAACCACTTGGTCATATGGCTATTTGACATTTCTTATGCAGGCCCCAATGTGGGAAAGTGTAATAAAAAATTGACACGGGTTCTTTTTTTATTTTTAGACTGGATTTAATCAACTGTGTATCCCGATACATTTTAAAAAGTTAAATATATTTTATTTTCATATAAAAATGTAAAAATAATCCTTTGTGATTCATATTTTTGAGATTATTGTTACGTGGTGTGAAAAAGAAAAGAAAAAGGAAAAGGTTAACATGATACAGTTACAGTAAATTTGGAAAGATAGTGGCAAAAGGGTGTGGAACTGGAACGAATCTTAAATATATAAAGGGGCTAAAATATAAGTATTTTTATTTAATAATCCTAATCCTAATAATAAGAAAAGCACGAAGAAGCAAACCAGTTTCAGTTGATATTTCATTCATCTCATATCCTATTTATTAGAAAGAAAGAGAGAGAGATATGACAACAATCAGGAGATTTTGCTGCGATGATCTATTACGTTTCTCTTCTGTTAATCTCGATCATCTCACTGAAACTGTAATCCATTATTATATCTCTTCTTCTTCTTCTTCTTTTATTTTATTTCCCTCCCCACCCCCAATTGATTTTATATTTACTATTACTAACTAATCGAATAGCATACATATTATTATTTTTATTATTATTATTTAGGGGATCCAGAAGAAGTATACATGCGTATGCTATTATTATTATATATATATGTAATGATAAAATGGTTGTTGGTGTTTGCAGTTTAATATGTCATTCTATATGACATACTTGGCGCGGTGGCCTGATTATTTTCATGTTGCTGAAGCTCCCGGCAACCGAGTCATGGGCTACAGTAATCATCCCCCCCCTTTTCTTCCTTCCTTCCTTCCTTCCTTTACTTTTTATATAATAATTGCTTTTTTTATTTATTTAATTTATAAATATTCTCATTCATTGTCATATTAACATTAGATTGGATATATTAGGCTTCCGCCCCTTCCGGATATGCATATGGATTAGAGAGTTATATTAAATGTTTTAATTAATTTTGAAGAATAACTGCTTAATGTTCAGCTAATAATATGCTACTTCATGTTTGTTCAATGCTGGACTGGACAAGCATTAATTTTTGGATTCCGCTATGTTGAATATTGTTTATTGACTTGTTAGTTTTCGGCTAGTAATTGGATTTTTGTTCAATGCTGGACTGGATTTTTCGTTCCCGTTTAAAGTCGTAGTTCCTTGTTAGTGCTGACAAGATATGATAGGAAAAGGGGATTTTCAGGGACTATGACTCTCGTTTTTACCATAAGCTTTTATACTATGCAGACTATTAGGATAATAACAGAATTTATGTTATATATATCGAGATAATATAGCCACCAAGAGGTTGTGGGTTCAAGCTCCATTGAGGAAAGTGTGAAAAAAAAGGGTTAAAGAGGGAACCATGTCCCCGGTACCACATTGGATACCCATCATGACCTCCCTGTAAGGTTTTTGATACTGGTGAAATACCTCCATTTAACTCCCACATGATTAGGGCACCCCAAAGGATCGAACCCGCGTCATTTAAGTCTTCCTATGTGGGCCATAAGCTTCATTGGTAACGGGCACCACTTGGGAAAAGTGTGTAAACTTGTGGCAATGTTTGTCTTTCAGAAGAAGAAAATACTCTGAAACATATCATGCGAACAGCATGTGGGTGTTGACAAATAACTTAGAAAAGTATAAACTGCTAACATAAGTAACACATATACCAGGAAGGTTGAATGATTGTGTTATTGATGTGGTGCTGTGTAGTTTGTGGTTTCATAATCATTTCATTACAGGTATTAGGTGTGTATTAATTTTGACCATATGCGTTATGGTTTTGTTAATGATTCTTCTACATTATCTATTTATTTTCTAACTGTTTAACGTTGGAAGAATATCTATGAACCGAAGGTCTTTACTTTGGCTACAGTTATGGGTAAAGTTGAAGGGCAAGGTGAGTCGTGGCATGGTCATGTCACAGCTGTTACAGTCGCTCCTGAGTTCCGCAGGCAGCAGTTGGCAAAGAAACTAATGAACCTGCTTGAAGACATCAGTGACAAGATGTAAGTTGAGGTTTTTAGCATATTAGTTGAATATGTTTGTCATAGCTAGGTACCGCTTTGTTACATGTTAGTAATAGTTGAGACCTATACAGAGTCTTCTGTTTATGATATACTCATGGTTGCTTCTTCCTTTCATATCGTCTATACATTTAACTGGTTAATTGGGGATTTGAATTCAACTAGTACTAGAATTAATTATGATTTAGAGGAACATATCTATATGTATAACAGTCACCGCGCAAAATAAAACAACTTTGTGGTCCTCTTTCTATCCTTCATCTGGGTTCTTTGCTGTCTTGTGTTTTTAACTTGGGCAGTGACAAGGCATACTTTGTGGACCTCTTTGTGAGAGCATCAAATACACCTGCTATAAAGATGTATGAAAAGGTAATGATGAGTGGCTGTTCGTCTTCACTCCTGTGTTTGTTTATATATATATCTCTCTATCTTTATTTCTTCCTCCTCGAACACGTCACATACGAATACATGCTGAATGGTACCTTTTCCTGGCTGTTGATTGTGTAGTTAGAGGGGACAAAACGGGTAGGTTGGGTAACGGGCCAAAACACACTTTTTATAAGAGATGAAACAAAATGATTTTTGTTGAACTTTTGAATATTATAAGTAACTGGTGGGTTAAAAAGTGATAATTAAAACTGCAGTGTTACAATATTAATTTAATTTTCTTGAAAAAGCCAGGTGGAAGGTTGTATACATTAAAAGTACACTTTAGGTGACTTTCTAAGTAAATAGGTTGAAGTTGTCAAAATGTCGATGGTGGGCTTTTAGATGGTTAATTAGTTAATGGAGGCACCTTGAACGAAAAGTAATATTTGTAGAATTGTAGCATAGTGAATATTGTGATCGTTCTGATTGTTTTTGACCTTTTATCTTGCAGCTTGAGTATGTTATCTATAGACGTGTATTACGTTACTATTCAGGGGAGGAAGATGGATTAGGTAAGTTTTCATATTTACTCCTGCAGTCTTTTGTTCCTTAAATTTTTGAGCAAAACATTGTCTTTATTTGGGTATTTCAAATTTTCAGATATGAGGAAAGCCTTATCTCGAGATGTAGAAAAGAAGTCTATAATTCCACTCAAGAGGCCAGTTACACCTGACGAATTAGAGTATGACTAGCTCTGACTGTACCATGCTTTGATGATAAGTTTATCTTTGTAAACTAGGATATAAGAAGATTCGATCTTCAAATGTCCGTTGACTTTCTACCAAGTGTTTTAATGTATTGTAATGATTCTCAGTTAGACATTAAAAGGACACAAATAGAGCTGTTTGTCATTGGAAACAATTATCATTGGATGGAGGTTCTTGAATCTTTTTAATTTGAATGTACTAGCTGTTTTTAGTTTGGCGAAGCACCCTATGTTTCAATGAACCGAGGTTGGTTTTCTTGCTACCACGTATGTGCAAATGATCTTGTAGTGATGTAAGGACAAAAAGTGAGGTTGGTTTGCTTGCTCCCATGTATGTGCAAATGATCTTTTAGTTATGTAAAAAGGTATCTGGACTCGACCAATTTACTGTGCTACTAGTTGTTGAAGCCCATTAGATTATTTCCCGATAGAAACGGGGACTAACATATGTTGGTAGCAGTTTCAGACTTTCAGTTGTGTTTATGGACATATGTTGAAGACTTGGCTGAGCCTAAATCCGGTCCTTTAAGGGATCCCTGTCCCAGGATAGACCTCTCTTCCCTTCAGGATTGAATTGACTTGGTTATTGCGGGGCCAACATTTTAATTTTGCCAACTTTTGTTATATCCAAAGCTGTGGATTGTTTTAATTGAGAGAGCTCAAGCCAACTTATGACTACAGCTTGAGCTATGATCGTGAGTAGTTTTAGAAGTCCGAGCTCGACTTGTTTATTAAAAAAAAATTATTTTTCAGTTATTTCATTTATATATATAATTGTGTTTAAATAAAGTCAATTGTGTGTGTATATATATAATATAATTCTTTTTCATCTTCGTAAGGACTATACAGTATGTGACCGTTGTCGTGATTTTATGACCATACTTCGAAAGGTCATACTCCGTAAAATAATATTTATCAACGAGACTATTACAGAGAATCATTACAATACATTAACAACTATCTTTACCAAAGGGCAAAGGCTTAGAAAAAACAAAAAAAAGAGAAATGTTACATATGACAAAGTGAGCAATTTGCATATAAATATTGTAACATGGTCCGGTTAACAAGGTCTGCATATCCTATACGGATTCATTTAAACATAAACTGGATTATTCCTAAGAAAAAAAAAACTATACTTTTTATTTACTAATACCAAATGATAATTTAAAATGTTTATAAAATATAACTATCTTTGATACTATTAAAATTTAAAACCAAAATATGTCCGTAAAAATAGTACCAACTAATGCGTTTTTAAATCTTTCAAACTAGATATTATGTATTGTTTGAATGATATATATTTAATTGATTTAAATGAAATTAATAATAAGTATAAATTTTAAATAAAAATTTATTCAGAATAAATAGGTAAATTTAATTGCAGTGATTATAAAATTTCAGGATAATAATATAGATAAAAGTGAGAAAAAATGTTTTTAATATCTTCTGGTGAAGTGTATAACTGATGTATCAAACTGTTATCCCCTTGTCTTGCACCAGAGAAACCCCAAAGCAATGGCAATTAACCACCTCTCTGGTGTATTTTTCAACAACAACAAATCTTTAATCTCACCACCAGTTTTTCAACACCATTCAATACCGCCGTTAAGGGTATTTGCAACCGCTTCTGCCGCCCCTTCTCCGTCGTCTCCACCCACTATTCAGGCAACTCATCTTTCTTTACATTTGATCTATATATACCTTAATTTATTTATTTTTGACACCTCTTTTTCCTTATTTGCTGAAATATGTTCTTATAAATCATATATATCATGATATTCCTTATTGCTGTTGTGTGTATCATATTTCCAAACTTTTTTTTGTGTGTGTGTGTGTGTGTGTATGGAGGTATGGAACTTTTTATTTATGTATTGATAACAAGTTGTAGTATATAATGAAACAAAGAACCAAAATATATTGCAGATTGTTGGTGGGAAACCTGCAAGCTGGTATGGAAATGTTGACATGAATTCTAGTAATGTAATTGACTCTTTTAAAAAAAGAGTATGATTGGACTGATCTCGAGACCGATCTTTACCACTGGACAAAGACATTGCGGCCTGTTCAGGTATTTATAAGGTCTGAGTTCCCCTTACAGTTTATAAGTTGGTGGAAAACTATCATTAGTGTCGATCTTCTTCTCAAAATTAGTGGTATCCGGGCCATATTGCAAAAACAGAAAGACAACTGAAAGAACAGCTGAAGTTGATGGATGTTGTGATAGAAGTAAGAGATGCTAGGATTCCAATGTCCACAACCCATCCCCAGGTAATTATGTTTATATTGGAGGTAGCAAAATGAGCAGGTCTGACAGGTTGGGTAACGGGTCAATAGGAATCATTTTTATGTGTGAAAAAACACTGGCCAACACTTTTGCCCAAATTTTAATTCTTTAAAATTAATACTGCATTAAATATGATTATATTCTTAAGGATATAATTTGTTTCATACAAAGCAATTTAGGTCGTTTAATACACATTAGATGACTTTGGACCTGGCCGGCCAGATCTATTTTGGATTGCTAATTTGCCA
>JAOXNX010000019.1:22830050-22840416 GCA_028566075.1 Solidago caesia
CCCCCCCCCCCCCCCCCCATCCGGAAAACTCAAAAATCTGCTGGGTAGCCTGAGATAAGGTTCTTGCTCCGGTGGATGTTGGTGGTATAGGCTTTGGGGCACTTCAAGATGCAAACATAGCTATGCCAGCAAAGTGGTGGTGGCGATTTATAGTGGTGGGCTGTTGAGGAAGGTGATATGGGCAATTCATGATAGTTGTAGATCTTGGTCTTTCATACCCATGAAAATTTCTCAATCAGGTCCATGGAAACAAGTGGTAAACATTACAGGGGCATTAATGCGTAAAGAGGTGTATCTAGAGAAGGCTATTATTGGGGTGGTGAGATCGGGGAAGAATATACTGTTGTGGATAGACGTGTGGTTAGGGACAGAGTCTTTGGCGACGTTATTTCCCTATTTGTTTGCAAAAGAAAAACAGAAATGGTGTACGGTAATCGACATAGTTATGGTTAACAGTAATGTTATTGCTTTTAACTGAGAGTGGATGTCTAGTCCGTTATCGGTGGAAGAAGAAGCCGAGTTGGGCCAATTACAGGAGCTGATAGCCCAGGTCTCCCTATCTGATGGACAGGACTCGTGGAAATGGTTATATGATGGTTCGGGAATGTTTTCGATATCAAGTTTAAAAGATAAGCTGAGCTGGTATGGGAGGGAGATATCATTTGACCGGTTTTGTTGGAATTCTTGGGTGCCGAAAAAGGTTAATATGGTGGCATGGAGGGCACATCTTGACAGGTTACCCATAAGAGCTAATTTTCAAAGAAGAAACATAGTATTGCCATCGTGTTTATGTGTCTTTTGTGGCGATAGTATGGAGACGTCAGAACATGCCTTACACTCGTGTCAGTTTTTTCAAAGCTATCTGGGATGAGGTACGCCAATGGTGTAATGTGTCATTTTTTGCATTTGGGATTGGTGATTTGTGGAAATCCCATTACTTTATGCGGGGTTTAAAGAAAAGGAAAAAGGCATGGAACGTAGTAATTTTGGTAACGTTGTGGTGTGTATGGAAGGCAAGAAACGATGCGGTGTTCAATGGTAAGCAGCCAAAGGTAACGATGGTGATCGAGGAGATAAAGACGATGTCCTATTTATGAATTTGTAATAGGTCGAGGGCCTCGAGTTTAGATGTTGAGAACTGGAGAGCGAATGACATATGTAATGTGATGTACCATTGTAATTGTATTCTGTTGTTTGTTTATCGTGGTTGTAAACAACGGGCGTGGTGTACAACCACCTCGGTAGTTTTTGGCGATGATTAATAAAATGAGTTTTATTGGCCGTTAAAAAAATATTAATTAAACTATTAACTATTGATTTGAAAAAAATAAATTTTGTACATTGTAGATGAATGTATTTTTAGTTTTGGAAATTGGGTTATATTAAGAGAAATTGAGTAGGTAAAGTGGGGTCCAAGATGATGACGTTGCCATGTTATTTGTGGGGAACCTATAGGCTATAGCTGTAAGAAAGCTGGATCCATATATTAATGGATAATTACACTAAAATTGCTACCCCTCTAAAACCACTTTCAAGTTTCAACACAAATTGGCAAAAAGTAACGATGCTTTTGGATTTTTTTTTCTCTCCCTTTTTTAAATCACAAAACAAAAGGGTTTTAATTTTTAAAAACTTTAAAAAATCATATTTATCGACACGGTTGTTATATTATTAAAGAATCGCTAAATCATCTTTTTTTATATATAAATTATATAGATAGAGATCCTCTCAAGTTGAAACAACTTGAGAAATCAAATTAAAGTGATTTTGACCATTGGATTAATCAAAGCAAAAATCTTTGAATCTTAATCCTTGATTTTTAATCCAAAAGTCAAGATCACCCCAACTTTTAAAGGAATCCTCATACATATACTATTTGATCTAGTCAAACTTAATTATATCAATATAATCCTTCTATTCACAACTTTGACTTGTGGATAGTAATTCTCTGTAAATGATCATCACTAATTTAAAAGTTATATTTTTGGAACAAATAAAAATTGTATATTTGGCATCCGCGACCGCCCATGGCAGCCGTGACCATCCATGATACCGCAACCTACCTACCAATTACTCACCCGTGACACCTACGACCCAACTAATAGTGTGTAACTCGTCTATCACACTCGTAAATAATTTTTTGTTTTTTGTATATGTGTCTAACATTTAAAATTATACTTTGTAAGAAACGTGGACCATCCACGAGAAAAGTACGATCTGCGAGTCAAATTTGTGGGTCAAAGGCTTATTTTGATGTAACTATGTTTGATTGGACTAAAATGATAAATATATCTATTAAAAATGATGGTGTTAATGATTTTCTCTATATTATATATAAATGTGTTGTTTATATTTTTTATATCTAAAATCATCTTCATCTTCAATCTATGTATTAAAGTAAAATCGTCTTCATCTTCAATCTATGTATTAAAGTGGTATTTGGCTTGAGAACATGATCGGTAAAAGTTTGGATGTTTGATAATGGACTTGCAAGTTATACTTGTGCTTTGCAATGAAATTAAATAATATATCTTTATCTTTACTATCTTTATAATGCATTTATATCCTCTAAATTTTAAGAGGTTCATTGACTTTAATATTAAGGATGAGTGTTATAGACCTTTAATTTTGAGAAGAAAATCAATGCAACCTTCTCTCTCCATTTCAAATTGAAAATTTTGATTCTCTTGATTCTTTACCATATTTCCCCATAAGGCCATCTCCAATGGAATATCCAGTTTGCTCAAGCAAACTGGACACCTCAGCAACACATCAGCAAACTGTTCCAGCAAATTGAACCAACAAACTGAACTTATTTTACCTCCAACCCAACATACTGACAATCAGTTTGTATATGCCACATCATCATTCATACTAAATTAAAAAACACATTCTATTAATTAAAAAAACATTATATTAAATAAACGGTCAAAAAAACAAAAGAGAAACCAATTGCTTTTGAATTTGGTCAAATTAAATAGAGTACATGGCCCCACACATTGTTTGTTTCCGGTTTGTACACGAACAAATTGCTTCAACAAATTGACATGCATATTGAAAATACAATGGATACAAACTGGACACTCAGTTTGCATATTGGGAACAATCTGTGGTTGGAGATAGCCTAACCATGAACCCATGGACCCAATGAACCTTGAATTCAAACCACACCAACCAATGACCATGAGCACTAACCATTCTAGCTGATAATCACAAACCACGCCCCATGATCCGCTGAAACATTAACTTGAACTTGAAATCTTTAAAAGAATGGTCGATCATCAAATCCATACTACAAATAAGAAGCCAAATTTTGTGAAGAAAACTAATTTGAAGGTATAAAACACTTTAAAGTCTAAAATTATGTAAAACACATAGTCATTTTTTTGAACCAATTCATTTCTCGTTAAGATCCCCAGTCTCAAATTTACTTTCCTCATTTCTATTTTGGTATATCTCAAAATAATTGTCTATTTGCAAATTCCATTGTTAAAAATTTATTAAAATGATAAATATCAAATATTATTGATGAGACAATGTAATTATTACAATTTTTTTAATCAGTATAGTTTTTATTTGAAAACAATATTTTTGGGTTGGAAAGATAATTTCATGCTCTGCGACCAACTTTGTCAATAATTACACATTTATTTCTCATGACTTATAAATCATTAGTTTTAAGAAAACAAGGTAAACCCTTTTTTTTTCCTTTTCTTTTTCGGTTGTAATAAGGTTATCCGGAGTGAGCCTACCCAAAAAAGGGGGACTTGCATCATGTGGTGTCAAGTAAGCGTGTAAGAAATCCTTTAAAAATGTTGGAGTGAGGCTACCTTGAATGGTTGGGGGACTTCCGCCACGTGACAGCCTAGAAGTGGTAGGTGTGTATAAAATTGATTGATATGTGTATATGGTGTGTGTGAAGTCGCCCAACTAAAATTGGACGTGAAGGGATTTTTTTTTGCTCCAGTCACCCCTTGGGGCAATGTGCTGGAGACTTCATGGCTTCTCGTGGGCGACAAAGGCTTGGGAACGCCTTGCTCTGATTAGTCTAACAGTGGACTATACAAGTAAAATATTTGCCATGCAAATATTAAAAAAAAAAAAAAACTCATCTTTTAAATCTTTTTTGTTACAAGCTACTTTTATTTTTAATAAACTAATGTATGATATAGTGTTGACGTTATCTACATGTTATGACAATGGGTGATGATTCATAAATCACCATTTTTTAGCCGTATATCACCAAACATGCTTTGTAAGTGTTAATACGAGGGTTGTTTGGGATTGTTTATTTATAAGTGTTTTTTTTTAAGAAATAAACAGATACCTACTTTTTTTTATAAAAATATGTTTATTCCTTAAAAACTAAACAGAGAAACAACTTCTGATAAAGTTTTATTATTGTTTATTTGTTTAAAAATACAAACATAAAAAAAAAAACAATCCTAAACACCCTCTAAAACATGGAATACAATGGTTCGAAAATAATGAATATATTCTAGCTAGTGGCATCTCTTTTGAAGAAAAAAGAGACCTCTCATGTTAAAATCATCTATAAATACACCATCAACCCATTTCTGCTCTTCTCAAACTTTCCCATTCAATTCCATTCCATTCATAAAAATTCAATCTTTTGATCACCCAAAACTTTTTCTTTACATTTATCTTGGAAAAACAATAATAAATAAAAATAAAGAATCCAAATCACTCTGTTTTCCCCTGTTTTTATTGATTCTCAACTTTGTGATAACTATGGCCTCAGTTGTGTGTCAAGGTTTGCAAACATGCCTCGAACCTCCAGTAATCGAATCGAGTGCTTTAACCCACAAACTGTCTTCAAAGCCTACCCAAGTGGTTCAAAAACCAAAACTCGAAGCGAATTCAAACAATGGTGAGAGTGTTAACAAGAACAATGGGTTTAGTTTCTTGAATGTTCTTGCAAACCCTTCACCAAATGTTAAAAATGAGGAAGTTTATGTTCATCCAATGGTGAAGCGTTCTACTTCTGCATTGAGTGCCGTGAGCTTGGAAATGTGTACTGAAAGTTTGGGGACCGAAACTGGGAGTGATGTGAGTGATAGTAGTGATGAGTTTACTTTGGAGGATAGGCAGAGGCTTAGAAGTTTACAAAGGTCAAAAGCTCGATTTGACCTCAAGATGGTGAGCCACAGGAAAGGCAGTGGCGGCTTTCCGCCACCACTGACTTCCATAAGTGGCTCCGATGGAACTGTGAAAGTGAACCCTCATAGGGAAGGTGGGAGGTTGGTTATCAAAGCAGTGAGTGTTTCTGATTGTGGTACCAAGTTTGAAACAGAACGCGCAAATGGGAGACTTAAGCTTTCTTTGTTCAAGGACTGTTTTGTAAATGTTGAAAGTGGAAGGCCTAAAATGAAAAATCAGGGCCGCGAAGAAGAATGTTGTGATGGTGAGGTGGAGGAACGTGAGGGTTGTCAGGATTCGGAGATGGACGGAAACAATAGGAAAGTTGGCGGTAGAACTGTGATTCGCTCACTAAAACGCCTGCCGAGGTTGCCAAACTCGTTTGAAGAATCAATCGAGTTTGGGTTAACCAAGTGCAAATATGGGGGAAATAGGGACAAAGTGATGGGAAATTGGAGTTTGTTTCGAGTAGTCATTTCCTGAAAGAATGCTAGTGATCGTGGTGACAAATTTTCAGTAACAATTATAAAAGATAACACTAAGATTATCAAGATGATGAACTAGAAATTAAGTTAAGATCGAAATAGTCATTGGACTGGATTCATTAGCACTTAAGTTTGTGATTATATGGGGGTTTGGCCGAAGCCATATGGGCTAAATTTTCATGAGTGACTAAAAATAATACCCACGTGTATCATGCGGATTCAAGTTTATTTTCTTGAGTGTATTTATTTATGTCGACGTGAATTATTATTATTATTTTAATTTAATATATATAGTACGACTCGTAGCTATTTGGTTCTACGAAGGTGCATAGTTTATTTGCCTTTGAGTTCGCAAATTTATGGACCTTACAAAATCTAATTCTAGTTAGCAGACTCTACTTTTCATTTTGTAATAACGATAAAGACTTAATTAGCCCAACGTACGTACTGGTTAACCATTTTGCCTGTTAAGAATTTTAAAAAAAAATTAATCCAGTCAAAAATTGCAGATCGATTATATATGGTTCCCCTAGGAGATACTTGTAGATCATTTATGTTTAATTTGTTTCTAATAAAATTATACAAATTAAGTTTTATGTGACGCCATATATATATATATGAGAACATTCTGAGTGAAGTAGCTAGATTTTGGTATTCCTTCTTGATCGAGCGTGCGTCTATATCTTCCGTTAAAGGAGATTCATCAAGAAAGAAAAGATGGAATAAGAAGACGTGTTTCCAGAACTAACATTTTATTACACTGTTTTATTATAAGGGTACATGAGTGTCAACAGTAAAGCTAATAGAACTAATGCTTTAGATCACGTAATCTTTAAAACCCAGTACTTTTATACACTATTAATTACATATACAAAAGAAATTAATACATTCTTCTATTAATTAGAAGTTTGTTTTTGACCCTATATATATATATATATATATATATATATAAAAGCTTGAGACATTAATCCTGTAAATTAAGAATAGCTACTTACAATGATATTATAATTTTTACGATGAATTTTAGGATATAAAGGTGATGGAGAAATAAAGAAACTTCTTATGTAAAACATGTACTAGTAGTTGTTCATAATTTAAGATTATAAAGGTTTATGGTATGAAAAAATGAGCCTGTAGTTAGGAGGATGAAAAATAGTTATGTTTCAAATTTTTATATTTTAGACATTAGTTAGTTTTATAAGCATCCGAATTAGCAGCACAAATTATTTTTCCTTGCAATATTTTATTATGTACAATGCAAGGTTATAATAATTCTTTATTCCAAGCTATTTTAATGTTCTGTAAGATTGTTATAATTAATGAAAAATGATATATATGACTAAAATTCGTAAGTCTAAAGATGTCTAAAAAATGAATCAAGACACATGATACTATTGAAGACAAAAATGAAAAAAAGAGAAAGAATGAAATTCATGTGTGAATAGTTAAATTGATTAGACATATTTAAGCATATGAATTTTAAACTTATATATCATTATTTTATTCTAAAATACGTAAATATATATATATATATATATATATATAGGGATTGGTTCAAATAAAACAACTATTAACGTAAAACAAATAAAACAATCATTCATTCTTAATTGAAAATCATTGTACATCATGTTTCGTTACCAATAAATCATGAGATTCATCATATTAATTGGTTTTAGCTATGATGCATCAATTTTACATACTTATTTGTATACTTGTACTCTGTGTTTCTTCGTGCATCAGTTTATATACTTGTGCTCTGTGTATCTCCGTGCATCAGTTTTACCATGATCCAATGGTCTAGATCTTGTCTTATTTGTTTACGTTAAGTTTTGTTTTACAATAACCAACACCTATATATATATATATATATATATATGTAACACCCCAACAAGGCGGAATAATGGAATGCCACATAATGTACAGCTCGACATGGAATTACATAGATACAAGATTTCCATTGAAAACCAACTCAAATATTCAATACAAAACAGGGAATCATTCATAGAATACGGTTTACAATGCAAATCTATCGCGTGATTACAAACGCTAAACCCCTCAGGAAGGGTGCCTTCGAGTCACGTGCTCGCGGTAATAAAAAGGTCAATCAAGGAACGCTATCCTACAAAAAGTTACATCGTTCACTTGATCCAAAAGATATCCTGCTTCTACGCCAAGCGTCAACGCCTAACCTGATCACCTGAAAAACATACTAAAACGAGTCAACACATGGTTGGTGAGTACGTAGGTTTTAGTAAAATCAATCTTTAGTATGAACATAGAACCTGTCGAAAAACGTTATGAATCAATCGAAAACTGGGTACAATATACATTCGAGCTAGATTTACATACCACTTGTCTCGCAATCAACACACAATAACACAATCCCATATAATGTACATAATGAACGTAATGGACAGATGAACGCCCTGCTGGGACTAGTACTATCGCACTCATCGTAGTACAAATGAACACTTCATACAATTGCAGGCGGACTTGGTACCAAGTAATGAACATGAACAGTAACTCTATAATGAACGGTTCAAGAATAGAATGTATATAATTGTACGAAAAGTTAACAGAAATAATTAATCTGTTAGGAAATCATTTGTATGCTTTTCACCCCAAAACACTTGGAAAACCGGGGCTACGAAACTCACCTGAAAACGTTTGAGTAATTAAGTAATAGCACGAAGTTCTGAGCAATCAATCGCGCACACAACAGTCAATCAATCCAACTGCAACACAAATCCAAGAATAAGCACTCACATTTGAACCATCAATCAATCCTAAACTAGTGTCCCTAGAAATGCCATTGAATTTCCGTGTACATTTGTTTCGAATGTTTAGGGTTTAATAGAAAGTCTTTAAAGTCTCATAATGTGTCGCTTTTAAACCTTAAGTCATTTCATTAAGTTCTTTAAGTCATTTTGTTACGATTCATGACCCAAGTTTTTCAAAAGAACGAAGCTCGAAACATAAGAAACGAACCTCGCTCCACTGCCCAAACGAACCTCGTTTGAGACCCCAAACGAACCTCGTTTGAGCCCCAAACGAACCTCAAACGAACCTTGTTTGAACACCAAACGAACTTTGAAGGTTGAACGACGATTGAAACCATTTGACACCAAAAATTGAGTTTTAGACTGATTCCAAGCTAGAGAATATATATGGGTTTTGATTATGAATGTAGGAATACATATTTTTGTTTAGGATCTTGCCCAAAAACCGTTTATTTGATGGATCTAGATCAAAAAGTAAGTTTTTATAAATGCTAGATCTATCCCCAAAATACAAGAGATCTAGACCCGAAAACGAATACACAAGGGCAATAAAACACGATCTTTAAGAATACTACCATGGATTCTTGATTTGTACTTGAAAAGTTTGTTGATTTCTAGAGAGAGAAAACGTGAGAGAAAAGGGTTTTTAGAGAGAGAGAGAGAAGGAGTGTAGAAATGAATGGAACTCTCGCGAGCAAAGACGTTTTCTCCCGGAAAATGATTCGTTTAATGAAATCCTTTGACACGAGCCTCATAAAAACATTTAGTTGACCCGAATAAATATATTTTTCGATTACCTTCAAAACGACTATAAAGTTGACTAATTTGTCGTTCTTAAAATAAATACCTTTTGTTTTAAAACATTTAGCATTTTTAAATTTGGCATTTCCGTAGACGACTAGTATCCTATTACGAACTCAAACTCAAACTCTCAAGATCGCACAACATCACAAATAAATCCAAAACTTAATTAGGCACGAACTCGTA
Organism: Solidago caesia; assembly: GCA_028566075.1. Classification (NCBI taxonomy): domain Eukaryota; kingdom Viridiplantae; phylum Streptophyta; class Magnoliopsida; order Asterales; family Asteraceae; genus Solidago; species Solidago caesia. The sequence goes on from JAOXNX010000019.1 coordinate 22,839,463, forward strand.
CTAAACTTCTATCTAAACCACACTCGCGAATCCACAACCTTTACTAATCGTATGAACATAATGAGTTAAAAGTCGGTAGAAGTCATTATTCAATATTAAATAAGTCGATTGTCTAGTCCTATTACAGATGACGGCGAACCGAGCCACGACCGGACGGGACGCTCAGATGACGGTTGTCACATTTAGTGTGAGTTCATGTCCGAATAAGTTTTTGGTTATGTTTATAGGTGATTGTGAGAGTTCCAGTTCGGGTTCGTAATGGGCTACTAGTCGTCTAAAGAAATGTCAAGTCTAAAATGAAAAATGTTTTAAAATAAAATGTATTTATTTTAGAACATTAAAAATAGTTAAGTTTATGGTTGTTACGAACGTAATTGAAAAATAAAGACTTTGGTGCCGACTATGTGTTTAAATGAGTTTCGAGTCAAAGGATTTTATTAAATGAATGGTTTTCTGAGAAAAACTGTAATGTCTTGCGAGAGCCCTTGAGAGTATAAAAGCCTTCCACCTTTCATTTCTTATCCATTTCCAAAGACTTCCTTCTCTCTCTACTTTCCCTCTCTATAATTTCTTTCAAATCTTCGATCAAATCTCGATTGTGCATCATCTCGTAAGTGTTTTATGTTATCAATTGGTCGATTACTCTTAGAAATGCCTTTGATTTCTCAAAATTTGTTAAAAAGTTTTAAAACCCGTATTAAGTTTTGGACAGCCATTTTGGGCTCGAAAATCAAGTGTTTTGGGTCGTTTTCGCATCAAAACTCAAGGGAACATGTTTACCTATCACTTGGGTCAATTTCTAACCTATAAATGAGTCGTTTTGTGAAGTTTTCGGCCAAAAACAGCCCAAGAACAGCCAAGTGCGCCCAGCTGTGTATCTAAGTGCATTTTTGTGGTCATACCACTCTATTATTAATCAGTACCTATTTTTTTATGCTCGATACTCACATACCC
>JAOXNX010000019.1:22861444-22877131 GCA_028566075.1 Solidago caesia
AGGTGTATATGTGTGTGACCTCATAGGCTCAAATACTTTCCGGACATACGTTTATTTTACGTGATCATATTCCTACAGAAATTAGACAAACAAAATAAGAATTGATGGCTGTTGAAATTTTTACTACATCGAGCATATTATCTAGTCTAGTACTAATGTTGCACCAAGTTAATAGTAAAATCTCAAAATAAAATCCTCCCAACCAAAGCTTAAAACATATAAATGATGCTAAAATAGAATCTGTGAAAAGTGAAGTAGGGCACTTAATACATCTTTTAATTACTTCCTACCCAATAAAAAAGTAGAAAAATATTTGAAGTGTAAAGCATCAGGATAGAAAACATTACCAATGTCAGTGGATCAGTAGTAATGTTGTCACCTAATCTTTCACTAAAGATTGAGAGCAGGAATATTGTGATGTTGGACTCTTAAACTTTATCATTCATAATTGATGTAATCTTCCATGTACTATTAGTAGCCCTCATATAAAACTGCGGCCCTGCAAAACGGGCGAATGCCTACCACCTTCTATGTTCTTCAGCAGAATAGCAAAAGGTTGAAAATGTGTTGACAAACTAATTATCTCTAAGAACCCAAAAAAGTTGGATAAAAATGTCCTGGGTTAAACCAATCTGAACAACCCATTTTGCCACATGTACAACCTTGCTTAATAAAATGAAAATACATGCCCAAAAAGCTAATATAGCCGACTCAAACCTAAACAACGGTAGAGAAGGGTGTAACCTCTGTATACTAATTCATGGTAGAGGGAACCGTTGCTTTAAAGTCAAAACAGTATATACCTTCCGTTTCCAGCTTCATATCATATTTTCCTGGTATAAAAGTGTCGTACTTTAAGCTGAGGCGGAGGATGATGAGGTGGTGGTCGCACCATTGTCCTTATGATCACCAAAGATGCATTGCCTACAGTCATACACCATCATAGGGAAACCTTTGCGTAGAGGCACCTTTGGCTCCCTGCCTAAGAGATCTTTTGCCTTGGTGATATTGGTCTTCCTCTTATGTGGGTCATCCTCTGTGTTTGGCCTGAAAACTATCCTTGCATTCGGGTCGGTTGTCTCTTGAACCCACCTATGCACCAATGTTAAGGCAAATTTCAGAAAAATACTTGATTGTTTCTGAAATCCATCACATTGACCACATCATTTACATAAAAAAAAGAAGCAGCATATACCTGAGGAAGTTCAAGCATGGTGGGGCAGTTGTAAAAAGTAGAACCTTTCTTACCCACAACAGTAGCAAGTGTAGATTCAATTATCAGAAAAATGCCAATTAGCATAGTACTACAATTTGACATTCCGGTTTTGTTTTGGAATTTTTTGTGAGATGATCTTGAATATTTGATTGTTTTATCGAAAGAGAGATGGTCTGACAAACACAATAAGAGGGATATAAGATACATAAAATTTAAAGATTATACATGTAGATACAGAAATACATGCAGACATAACAACAACAACAACAACAACAACAACAAGAAAACCTGTCAACCTGATTCCACCATCTGAATTTGGGTCACTTTCTAACCAGTTGTATAAAAAAAGTATTCATTTTTTAAAGGCGGATTACTGTTAACAAAATGACACAAACCGAATAGAAATTGGATATCCTTAAAATTATTGGTAAGTAAGAGAGTAATCTGATATTTCAAGAAGCAAGCTATTTACTTTAAATGGTTTCAGAACAGAAAGCAATGAAGGGACAACACATAAGGCGTCATTAGAAATTGGGGCTAATAATTGAAATAGTGAAAGCCGTACCGAAGTTATAGTTTCGGTACCGGTTCGGTACTGGTACGGTACCGGTATTTTCGGTACCAATACCGTTTAGAACCGGTTCGCATGGAAGTATATTTCAATCTCAACAAAAATAAAGGCTAGCTAAATGTATTTTCTTAATCAATCTTTCGTTTATTGTATATTCATGTTTTATTATGACATATGAATATCTTGTTATTCCTTTACCTTTACAGTCAAGTTATATTTATACAAATTTATTATACATTCCACATCGAATTTAATATATATGTTAACCACGTTTTATCAATCATTGGTTGATGTAAATATACAAAATGTCAAACACTACCAAAGATGTGGAAAAAAAATAAATTTACTTGAGTTGTTTAAATGTTTGGTGATGATAATAGATTCATGAGTTTTGAATGTTTATTTGTTATAGGTTTTGATTGATTTTTCTTGAACGACAAAAGTATATTGCTATATATAAACACAAACACCAGCAAAATGCTAATGTTCAAAGTTACAAGATCTAGAAATACAAAAATATACACAATCTAGACCCTACTTGGAACTTTAACTGCTAAGGTTGCAAAATGGTTGGAAAAAAACTTACGCCAATTACAGTAAAACCAAGACGTAAGAAAAAACCCCATCAGCGAAGACCGAGCCACCGGTTTTCACTTCGTGATGTTTTTGTTGCAACCCCAAAGAAGTTCCAAGGAAACGAAACAAACCCAAAAGGTAGGTTTTGATTGTTGCTAGCAATAAAATATGATTTTTTTTATATATTTATAATTTGGTTTACCTTAGTTATGGAAAATAATAGAAGCACGGACCTAAAAAAACCTATCATATTACAACCGGTATTTGGACCGGTATTACCGGTACCGTACCGGTTGGTACCGGAACCGGTTATCAGCAAAAGTAGGAACCGAATACCGTACCAAAACCAAACGGTACTGGTATTTCGGTATTGGTACCGGTTCGGTACCGGTATTTTTGAATTTTTGCTCATCCTTAATCTGAGATGGGGTTTATATATCCTTTCAATCTAAATTACAATTAGCTAGGCTAGCTAAACTATTGTTACATTACAATATTTATTCCTAACATAATATAGTTTGCAATTTTGACCCATTTATGCATTAGTAAATGCGTCAGGACGAGGATTCCTTCAAGTTCCTCAATTTGACCAGTCAAGTTAAAGGAATCTTGACCCTAAGATTAAAATCAAGGGTCAAGATTAAAAGATGTCAAGATTCAAAGATCATTTTTAAATTTTGACCATTGATTTTAATCCAAGAGTCAATATGTATTTAACTTTACCTCTCAAGTTTGAGGGTCTCCATCCAATGTGTCAATGGTAGTGTCAAACAAGTCAAAGAGCAGGTTTGTAATGATAGTACTATGTTTTATATGGTATTATTAAATAATTATTAGAACATTAGTAATGAGTGTGATGTAGAAAAAGTGAAAGACAAACCACCCAATTAATGGTGGTGTTACCTATTAGGTGAGCTGGTGTGGTTGTGGGGTGGACAAGCTAGGTGGGTGTGTCCACTTTGGGTTTTGGTGGGGTGGACAAGGTGGTTCATTTTAATTTTTGTTTTTTTATTGTTTTCTTTTATTTTATTGAGTATTGGGTAGCGCGGGTATAGTTTTGAGTGTTGTGGGGTCCAATTTTTAAGGGTATTGTTACAAATGTGGTGTGGTTATTATATCGTTGTGGTGTAATGCTGATGTAGCAGTGATGTGATACACCACCTTGGCATGACGGTGTGACCATTACTAATACTCTTAATGGTAGTTAGCATTATTCAAAAAAGAATATTACTCGTGAAGTCGTGATAATCTATATCATTATATAAAACATATTGATATATCATTCTCACCTAACTATTCTCACCTAACTTTAAGAGATCTTGAATTTTAAATCTAGACATGATCTTAATCGTCCATTAATTCTTGATAAATCTACACCATCCAACTCCAAACTCTAATTTCTAGAAACTTTACCAACATGTGACTATCTTAACATCCCATTCGAACACCTCTCCCTCACTCACTCATACAATCATGAACATCATTCGTGCACACACACTCGTGAACACCATTCGTGCACACACACGTACATACACACAGAGATTCAGACGTCATAGCAAGTTATTGTCGCTTTTGCCACAATACATGGGTAAGCTACTTGTATAATATACAGTTAGTTATACGGCTCAAATGGAAACAAGAAAAGAAGTCTGAGCCTCTGAGGCACCCAAATTGTACTATTATATATTTAGTTAGTGGTTGTAATAACTTAAGGAATCATATATTTTTTATTTGTATAGCTAATTATATAAAATTCATATATTTTTTTATTTGTATAGTTAATTATATTAAAAACCTAGCAAAATACCAGAAGCAATAAGCACGAAACAATAGATACATTCAGAAAAATAGATGACAATAAACCCAAAGCTGATAGGTGAAATTCGAAACCCAAAAATTTTGGGGTAGGTTAGATTATGAGTTATCGGGTATAGGCGGGTTTTGGGTACTTTTATTGGGTACTAAGCGGGCACGGGCCCGACCTGTTCCGTCCCGAAATACGTTATATACTAATATTAACATTGATTTATGATGATATGATACGTTAATTTATATACTTTAGGGTGTTGCTATTTCCACCCCTTGGTGGAAATAGACAAGCATTACCCGCTTGTACCGTCTGCATTGTTTATTGTACGGTACAATAAACAATGCAGACGGTACAAACGGGTAATACTTGTCTATTTCCACTCGGGGGTGGAAATAGCAAGGCACTTTACAAACTATTCCTCTTACGTAATTTCATTATTGAATGTGTTTTTTTTTTTGTGGGGAAAGAGCCCCTGAAGGGTGGGGCCGTGGGGGTAACGTTTGAAAATAAAGAGTGCAAGATAATGATCTTGGTATTGGTCTCGTCCTGCGCCTTCACGCACCCACACCTTCCTCCCTAATTTTTCCCTCCATCTTTAAATATATGGTATTTAGTATTAATATCAATACCAACATCTATATTATAACCTTATCAAAGTACAATGGGTGAACGATGCTTTTTGTTTGTATGTCTTTTTTGCTATAAAATATATATCAACTATGTGGATTAGAGAAATAAAAAGTGGCTTGGTTAGGCTGGTTGAATTGTGTTTGCAAAGTGTTTTCCTTCAACTAATGTTGTTAGTTCGAATCTTGCTACCTGCCCCCTCTTTTTTTAGGCGGGGTTTTCCAAATTTACATATTTAACCCTTCAGTTATATATATATATATATATATATACTTTTTGTTAACCTTATTTTCATAAACTTTTTTTTTGTTGTTGCAAAAACCTTAATAATTTCTAAATTATGTATTAGATTGCATGTTTTTAAAGTTTATTCACATATGAAACGTTATAAAAGTTTATGTCTTACTTCGTAAGGTAGAAAATTCCCAGTAAAATACAAATCCTTTTATTTCCTCCAACTTTGGTTCTTTTCCCTATCTTGCTATGGCCATATTGCTTCTTCATTTTATCGGGGTTTCATTGTGCTTCATTATTTTCAATACGGAACATCTCGTCCTGGAATGTGAGCCTATTGCTTTTCCTCCATTGGCCTAGAATAGCTTAGCTCCTTTTGCTCTCCGATGTGGTTATTAGCTTCTCTATAGCTTCTTCAATAAACGCTGGTTCTTCGATCAAGTTTTTAATGACTTTCTAGTCAGATCGTTCATGCGTTTCGGATATGAAGTTTCATTCGAAGCTTTAGACAAAGGTGCTTCAAAATCTTAACAATAGCCTTTTGTTTACATTGGATGAATTTGTTCACATGTTCTATTCGCATGTGAACAAAAGACTATTTTTAAGGTTTTGAAAGAAAAAAAACTCTTCTATAACATGAACTTTTATAACGTTTCACATGTGAATGAAATTTAAAAACATGTGATTTAATACATAATTATATACTTGGGTTTTTCAAATTTATATATTTAACCCTCCAGTTTTATATTTATAGATTGGACATATATTCATCCTTTGATTTTATAGTTTTAACATATAACGCTTAAAATTAAACATGTTAACATAATTTTATTTAAAAAATTTATATCCAAAATATAAATTATGCAAAGATAGTATTAAAGAAATAAATAGCGGTGGGAGTCCAGAACAAAAAATGACTAAAAACTTAACTCATCTTCCACCATGGATCCCATTTTCCTATACTGGCAACAACAAGAAATGGCAAAAATAAATGTAGTGGACTATCCAATATTAACATTGTGATATGGTGAATAGGTGGGTAGGTTATGCAACTAAGGGTGCACACCATCGATTATAGGACTCCACCAAGAGTATCAATTGCATACTAGTAGTCTACTGTATTACGTTACGGTAGCTACGATCCTAGTTTTGGTGTCTTTATCCATTCATGGGTTCCTTCTAATGTTGGGGGCAATACTTCTACTTATTGATTTACCTCTAGACCATCCTTACTCGTTTTCGGTTTTAAACTCCCATGTTAGCTTTTACACTAACATTTACATTGAATACTTTTTTTTTCTGCAACCTTTCGCACTGTTTTTAGTTTTAAACTACCACATCATCATTAATATTCCATTAAAAAGTACATTTTATTAATATTAAAAAAAAAACCCATTACATTAGGTAAAATAAAAAACATTACATTAATTAAATAAAACTTAAAAAAAAAAAACCTTAAAAAAGACACAAATAATCTAAAAAAGAAGATGAGTAATCTAATCCCTATTACATTGGTTTCAAACGTATTCTGTAGATCTTGTCAAAGGTCGTTATGTGTATCTTTTTGTCATACTCCATGGCTATTATGAATATGCGCTAAACTGATATGCTCAAATGTTTGACCTTGAAGGTTGTTCGGATGTTCATAATATGGCCGAAATGTACTTATTGCATATCAATTTTTTATTCGACATTCATATTATGTAATATGATGCAAGTGCACATGATTCGTATGAGTTTGTTTATGGTCTAAGCTCTTGTTAGGTTCTTGACGATTTGTCATTTACCTTGAAACACACCAAATGCTCGTTCGATATCTTTTCTTGCACTTCTTGGACCCTTTTGAAGTATGTTAGTTTCTCTTCGGGTGGTGATGGATGACTTTTGACAAAAGTACACCACTATAGATAAAATCTCGTTGGCGAGATAATAGCCGTGCTCGTATTCGCGGTCGTTAACCCGAAATGCACTCAAGGGGAGGGGGGAGGCGATGCGCCCTGTAGTAGGTCGTTCAACAACAGAGATTGTTAAAGGACATTGATGTCGTTGTTGGCCCTGCAGCACCAAAGAAAGCATGCCAAATCCAAAGATCATATGAGGCAACGACTTCGAGCATGATTGTTGGATGTCCATGATCATCTTGTGTGAAGTTGGACACCATGGCCAATGCATGCAATCAATGCTTCCAAGCATTCCCGGTGACCCATGAACCTGGTGATGTCGTTCGTATAATCTTTGGATGTCTTGGGTTGTAGGTTTCCTTAATTATACGTTCTTAATTAGGTCGTATAGACACTTACTAAAATTATCTAAGGATCTAAGGGTCGTAGTTCTTGAATAGGTTGAGTTTGATTTGCATATGTTAAATCTTGGTTGTTTTTTACTTATATATGTTAAATCTTAGTTTTCATTTGATTTGATTTTGATAATTGTGAGTATCGCTGGAACTTTTGGATGATGGTTGCCGGATTTGTTGGGATTGAAGGGCGGGGAAGAAAACCAAACGTTATTTCGAAAATTTGTCCCTATGGTTTGTGTTTAGGAGTGAATGACCAAACTGCACTCGCGTGCAAGGCACATGGGGTGTTGTCAAAATGAGGGATTAAACATTGAATTTCATGAACCAGGGACGATCAATGTAAATTTTAAAAGTTAGGGATGAAACCTACGATTTGAATGGAACCACAAAGGACGGAATTATTAATTGACTTTCATTTTCTAGCATCATCTCCTAAATTTTGTTTTGAAACAGGGTCATCATCTCATGGGACCTCCCTCCATTCAGGTGAGTTTATAGTTGATGCATTGTCATGAATTTAGATGGACCACATATAGGTTTTACGCGCTATTAGACTTCACACTAGGACACTTCTATATTTGGTGTCCTTTTTTTTAGATGATGATGATATCAATTTAAGAAACAGCAACGGTTAGGAGCTTACATGATCTGATTTAGGTAGTAACACTCCATGTCTCCAACTTGTTAAAAGAACATCAATCGCAGTTCCGAGATACTGCACCAGAAATTTACATATGCATAGATTTTACCAGTTTAAACGTTTTAGATAAATACATGTTAAATCAACAAGAGCCCTCAATCATGGATCATATATTTTGAAACAAAGATATATTTTGAAACAAAGATAATGTGACTCTAGACAAGGCAAATTACAAATGGAATTTAAACAGAACATAAATGAAATGGCACCCTTCAAAATTTGCAGGATTTTAGTTTTATCACATATAGTACTACTTTGTGGTGGCAAAGAGCAACCTAGATGATACTGCATACCTTTCGAAACCAAATATGTCATCGTGTGAACATTGCAGGATAGCGTTTTGACCATCAAAAGAATAGTAGGATTAAACAAAAAGCCATGGGTGACAATGATTGTGACAGGTTAGGTAAAGATTGAACCATGAATTCGGTTTTGGTTTATTCAAGAAGAAATGGACGAGTATAATGAAATCCAATAGAGAATTCAAAAAGCCACCATGATAGAGACAGATGTTGGTACAACGTAACCAAAATCATTAAAAGAGTTACAGTGCCTGCTTGCCTTTCAATTTAATCGGTACTTCCACCTTTAAGCCTCCAAGATCATGGTTTTGTGGACTTTATATAAAGTCATTATTTGTTGGTGGAATGTCAACCGTACATGAGAAAAGCTAGCATAATACTCATGGCATAAGTTATCGACATTTCTAATTTCCTATAACTAGGACGGTTTAGGCCTTCAAAAGTTATATGAACAGAGTTTCTTATCAGAAAGGAACTATATCAAAAAGTTGCATTACTTATATGATTTTATGCAGAAGGTCTAACGATATCTCGGTGTCCATTTACAGCAGCAAATCAAGAGTCACACATGAGGACAGAGTTGTACCTCGTTAACACTAATTTACACTGCAACCTTTCAAATACACAAATCCACTGCAAATTCCATGGCATCCATGCTTTACATAAGTTAGAAACATAATTAGAAATCTTTACATGTCATGAAAAGCTTGACGTGCTCTTTATATCTCATTAATGAAGCAGAAGAAGCTTTCACATTTCTGTAAAAGCTTAACGTGCGAGTGAGGACATATATAAATAATAAAGAAATGATTCACGCGTGGTTTTCCTTTTTCAAATTCGTGCGTAAAGGTGTCTAGTTTGTAAATAAGGTAGAAAACAACATGAAAAATTTGACGAATTTAGCATACGCCATCATGATAGGTACGGGTTTTTGTACAATGCCTAAAGTATGAGAAACAGGATTTCCCATTAACTAGACCTTTAAGGCACCAAAGCTCCTAGTGTCAGCAACACTAGAGAAGATGCGGGTCACTTTTGTTTTACTTGATTGGATGTCTTTCTGTTGATTATTTATATTCACTCAATGTTTCTTTTGATATAAGTTATGGGTTTATAATTCTTGCTATTAATCAAACCACCACCAACATATATGACATAGTGGGTGACCAGGCGTCCTGAATTCCTCACAAGGGGTCTCAAGTTCGAACCATCCTCGGAAAACATCTTGGCTGTGGCCAGGAAAAGGATTCAAAAACAGTGACAAATTAGATAATGACAAATTCCCACGCAGGTGATGCCGTGCCCGTGATGCTTTTAAAAATTTAAAATAACAGGGTCACTATCTTACTTAATATTTGATGAATCATCATGGGTTATTATTTGTAGTACGACAATAGTACTTTATTTAAATACTAATACTTTGTTACACAAATGCATGTCTAATCACTTCAAGATCGTGGACGAGAGGGGGCTGCATCAAACGGGGGACTTGGTGGTTTATTTTTCTTTTATTATATATCTCTAAACAAGGTAATGACAGTCTTAATATTCAGATGATTATAAGCCTGCAAGATTAGGGAATTTTACCTCCATTTTGTATAACATAATTAATGTAAAGGTCGATGCCAAACCACCAACTAGAGATATGTAGTTGCCAATTTGACATTATTAGGCTAATAAATTAAAGAACAACAGAAAATAAAACAACTAATCCTAAAAAATAAAGTATGAACCGCCTGTCTTCAATTCGATCAGACATACTAATGAATCTCAAGACACACTTCATGAAAACCATACAATGGTTGTGTGGGAGCGAGTGTCAGTAGCATCTTTCAACAGCTGGAGTGATTCCATCAAATCATTTTAATTAGCATGTAACGATGACTCCTAGTAACTCAAGGTACGTGCTAGCTAGCTATATATATGTTCACAAAATGACATGAAACTATGATGAACAAAAAGCCTAAACATGGACATTATTGTTTCATAATGCACTAACCGCGCCCCTTCTTGCGGATAAATGTAATAGTAGTATTTTATTTTACTGCAATGGTTTTCACAGAGGCAGACACGGTATCTGCGCTTAATACCATTTCTAAGTGGAGCATAAAGTATGCAAACTAGCATAAAGTATGCAGGTTTGCATTTACAAGCCGACACCGCATACTCTGAGCAAACAAATTTAAACAATATGCTTGACAGAAAGCAAAAGATAATAAGTTGAAGTTTTTGTTAATTAGCAATGTTTTAAAAACCGGACCAGACCGGCCGGTTTGACCGGTCTGACCGGTACGCGGTCAAGATGCCGGTTTTATAAACCTGGTTTTTTAGTGGTCTGGTTCAATGGTTCGAACCGGCCGGGTTTTCCGGTTCAACCGGTTTTGTAATTTTTTAGTTTTTTTTTTGTAATTTTTATGATAATGTGTATACTTTAATGTTATTTTTAGTTGTTTGTGAACATTAAAACATATATTTTCTTTGGATTATAAATATTTGGTATTATTTTTGAATAGATTGTAACAATTAGTAGCATTTAAAAATTAAAAAAAACAAACGGTTGAACCGTTCAACCGGTTCAACCGGTCTGACCAGTTCGACCGCTCGCGGTTGACTGGCCGGTTCGACGAAAAATCCGGATTTTAAAAGATCGTTAATTAGTGATGGATTTGTAAGGTGATCCTTGCTACAACGTACGTAGTACTTTGGAGTTTGGACTAACACGAAGTGCACTATCATATTGGGGATAGCTAGAACATATATTCTCCACAAATTCTTCGAAGGGTAAAAAAAAGAAAGCAGTTTCGTTCCACTTAGTTCACGTACAGATGAATCAGGTAACTAATGAAGTAACTTTGTTTTATCTTAATTCGGTAAGGAGTCAAATGTCCACTTTGGCACTTAAGCTTGTTCAGCATATCATAATTCTCTTATATATATATAAGTGTATCTCCACATTAGATCCTATGTAAGGAAGTGTGGTACTAGAAAAATCATGAGTACCACAATAGACATTTCTATCGAAACCAAAGTTTTTCCTAAACATGAGAAGCAAAACAAACTCTTTTTCCTTTATAATGTTTGGTATCTTATAGGCAAACATTGTAAACAAAATGAGAAAAAAGTTATTCATAGTATTAAGGTTGGAACTGCCTTGGTTCTTGTTTCACTTCTCTATCTCCTTGATCCAATTTTTGAGCAGGTTGGCGAAAATGCCATGTGGGCTATCATGACTGTTGTGGTTGTCTATGACTTCTTTGCAGGTTCGTCCTTGATCAATACTAACACGTGTATGTATTACTATTTTGTAATTCCGGTAGTATGGGCCAAAACTTAAGGATGCATATAACAGGGGCTACATTAAGCAAAGGGTTACTTCGTGGATTTGGAACCATACTTGGAGGCGGATTTGGGTGTTTGACTGCAGTTTTGGCAGATTATTTTGGAAAGACAGGAAACACAGTTGTCGTTGGAACCTCAGTTTTTATTTTTGGTAAGTATAGATTCATTATGTTGTATGATATATTAAATAGTTGCATTATGTATTACTGTCATCAAGCATGTTCCTAAGAATTATATAATGTTTAGGTGCAATGGCAACATACTGTCGAATGATCCCAAACATAAAAAGAAAATACGATTATGGGTTCATGATTTTCATCCTCACCTTCAATCTAGTAGCGGTGTCTGGTTTGCGTGCTGATAAAATCTTGGAGTTAGCTGGCCAACGCCTCACTACAATTGGTATGGGCTTTGCTGTCTGCATAATCACTAGCTTACTCATCTTTCCCATGTGGGCGGGCGATGAACTTCATCACTTGACATCCTCCAAGTTCAACAAACTAGCATGCTGCATTGAAGGTATGTACACGGTACACACCAAAAAGTAAGAAAGTTGTCATCAACTTGCAACAACTTTAACATGTACATTATCCTGAAAACATTTAAAATTGCAGAATGCATGGAAGCATATTTCAATGTCAACGAAAACAAAGGCCAGCTAAGCATTAACATCAACAGTTGCAAATCAGTGTTACATTCAAAGTCAAGTGACGAGTCACTGGTATTATTACTTATTTCTATCAAGTTCAATGTAGCTTATAAACTATCTTTCATTTATTGTATATTCAAGCTTTTTTAGGACATATGAATATCTTGTTTTACCTTTTTAGGCAAATTTTGCAAAATGGGAACCCTGGCATGGTAAATTTGGATTTTACTATCCTTGGCAGAAATATCTGAAAATAGGAGAGCTACTCCGGGAGCTTGCTTCTATCATTTTGTCCTTGCAAGCATGTACCGAGTCAGAATTACAGGTCTGATCACACTTCTACACTCTTTGCAAAACAGATATGTTTGCAAATAAAAAGAAAAGAAGAAACAGAACGCGAAACGTTTGGTTATCAATCCATTAATTAGGTGACACATGGTGTTTAAATTGTGTAACAGCCCTCAAAAATGTCGCAACTGGCGATCCAAGAGACATGCAAAAATGTTGGGATGTCACTTGCAGTCGCCATGCGAGAGCTTGGAGAAAGCATTACGGAGATGAGAAGGGTTCGGGAAAAGGTTCTAATACTTCCAGAGTTGCACTCCATAACCATAATTTCGGACTCAAAGCTACAAGCAATTGATAATGTTGAAGCTCTTGCAGTAGCAAATTTCTTGTTTTTACTAACAGAGATAGTCGATAAAGTAAAAGTACTAGTCAAAGAAGTGGATGAGCTTGGAGAGGTTGCTGGTTTTCAATCATAATATATAGCTTGCGTACAGTCAGGTTAACTATGTATATATATACTCAAATGGGTAAAATAAAATAAAAAATGGTAACCTACAAAATACAAATTAACTTGTACACCGACACTGCTTAAATATACATCTCATTAACAGTATTCATGAATTTTGTAGTATGGTGTAATATCTATGGGTTGTATTCCCATAAGAATATTATAATTTTAACAAACGATAAGAATACATAAAATATTTAAAATTTAGCATTAAAAATTAAAATAACAACATTATTCAAACATTAACTTCACAAATGAAGTGTTTAGCAACATTTTGATGCATTAAATTATTCAAAATCACAACTTTTGATTTGTGCATCTATTGGAGATGTATTTGTATTTACTGAAAATGCATTTGCATCTAATGTTTTAATCTATTGTTTTTGCAACAAATATGAAATTTTGCATCAATGTATCAATGCATCTATGTATATTTTGGATATAAAAGTACAATAATTATAAATTTATTGATTATTTTGATTGGAATTTTATATTTTTAGAGTGTTCTTACCATTTGTTATAATAAGAACATTCTTATATGATTACAACACCTATCTACGTACGTGCATGCTTTTGGGAGATACCTAAATAAAAAAATGTATGGCAATTACATTACCTTTACAACCACTCAACCAATGATAGATACGGATTGGGATCATATAAAGTTAGAATCCCTAAAGTTGGTAAAGTTGAACCAATCAAAAGGCTTCAAACAAGATTAAGGGTCCACCAATAAATAAAAATAAGGACTCACTATTTTGCTCCTTTCACAATTTCTAACTTGAGAGAACTAAAGAAGAATTCTAACTTTAGAGATTCCAATCCGATTTGTTTCTAGGATTCATCTATTGATCCCCCTTGATGTGTGAATCTTTTGGACAAATTTAAAGGACTAGTAAATTGGTATGCAATAGAAAGTTGTTACAAGTTTTTTTATGGGCTAACGCCTAACTGTGTCAAATGTATACAACTTGTCCATAGAAAAACTTATATGCTTCTAGCCTGCTCTCACATCAATTTCAATCATATGATTAAATACAAAATTTTTTTTTGAAGAATGTGAGGGGAGAAACATATAACTAAATGCTGCTAGAAGGATATAAGTTATCCCCTTTTTTATATCCAACATTAGAGATGCAAAAAAAAAAAAAAAGGATTTTTGAAAAATCGGGTCGAAAAAACCGAAACCGAACCCGGTAAAACCCGGGTTTGACCAAAACCGGTTCGGGTTTTGGATAACCTGACGGTTTTTGGGTTTCCGGACCGGGTAGAGAACGGGTTCAAATTGGGTCGGGTTTTATTTTGGGCAAAAAAAACCGGTACACCTTTGACCAAAAAACGGGTTCAAACCGGTTCGGGTTTGGTCAAACCCGGTTTTTAGTCCTGTTGACCAAACCTGGTTTGGGTCGGCCAAAACACGAATTTTGTGCACGGCTATCCTATCCAACATACCCCAATAAGATAAATTAAATGAAACTAGATGGATGTTTGTGCAATGCGGCAGCAAAGGTGATGACGGCGGTGAGTAATATAGGCAATTGATATAAAGGTAATTTATGTAAAGGGGGTAGTGTAGTTATCTTAGGAGTTAATTGATAGATGATGTAAATTAAAAGGGGTATTATAAGTATATAACGTGGAAATGTTTAAAATAGTAAATAAAGGTGAGAGATATTTTAGATAGATCAAATCATCTTTTTTAGAAATGGTGTATGGGGTTTGGGGGATGCTTTATATAGTATTATAGATTTATAGATAGTTCATCTATACTATTTAAACCCCCATCCTCTTTCAACTAAGACTTTGATAACCCAAAAATGCTCATAAACTTTCTACACCCCTAAAACCAACTTTAACGCAAGACATGTTAGCGAAATTTTCAATCAGAAACGTCGACCTTCGGCGTATTCGGGTTAATGGTATCGGCGTTTTCTTCAGTTTTTGTTCAAAATGGTGGTAAAAACACTGGTGAGGATGGCTTATATATATTTTATTTTATTTCCTTGTAATAATCAATGGTAATCAAAGAAAAAAAAATCTTACCTGTGTGTATATCTTTCTTTGCTCCGCCGTCGACAAACTCATTGGAGAAGAAAGTAACTTTTGTGTTTTTTGTTGTTTTTTATATTATTTGATAATTATTTTCAATTTAACCCCCTAAAATATCATATTGTTTACAAATGGTTTATAACTTTTAAAAGTGAATAGTTGGTTTTTATAAGTTTGTTTATCTTATGTTTTATTTTATAGTTAATGAAATGATTTTTATTAATTTAATGTATTTTTAATTTAATATATAATATGATTTTTAAATTAATATAAACTAGGAATGTACCCGCGCGATGCGCGGTGGTGAATGATTTTTCAAAAAATTTAAGTTATAGTATATGAAATTTGTAATTTCATTTAGTACATGCATCAAAAGGTCATGGTGGTCGGCCGCTGGCTTCGCCGACTACCGGTTCTAGACTGCATAACACACAGGTATATAAAAAAAATGTGTTTGTTATTATTGTTAGAATATTTAAATAATACAAATATATAAATAATACAAATTAATATATAATC
>JAOXNX010000019.1:22886591-22899320 GCA_028566075.1 Solidago caesia
CATGTGAAGAATAATCAATAGTTGAGATTGATTTAGAAATTTTAAAAGGGTTCCTAAAGGTTCCTGACCTTTTAGGGATTTCTAAAATAACTTTTCACTATATATATATATATATATATATATCTTCACATTTGAAAATGTGAAGGTTTTTTTTCATATATATAAATGTGAAAATTATGATGTTAATTTACTTGAATTTGAAACTCTTCCTTAGGACCAAGAGGTACAATTTGAAATATATGGTACAACATTGGTTTATAAAAACCCGAACGTTTTAATCATGTAGCATCAATATGTTCTTGTGGTACATCACATTTATTGTCGAGGTGCATGAAATAGTAGATATTGGTCTCATGTATTTACTATGAGAATTACTAAACTATTTAATACTTTATTACAACTATTTTAGCAAAATGGCTAAAAACAGCAAAATAATTCCCAACCCCATGGTCATTTCAACTGGGGTTGTAAACTAACCGAACTTTCTTCAATCTTGACTCGTTTAGTTTTAGAGAGATCAAGCTCGCTTCAAGCCTTCTAAGTAAAGCTCGACTCGTTTAATAAATAACTTAAATTTATATATTTGTTTTTAGGTAAATTCAATTATAAAAGTATGTAAAATTGTTAAATGAGAGTTATATCACTCATAAGTGGAGTGTATATATATATAATACTATTAATATATAACTATATAAAATATTATATTATTTTGTGTACATGTAGAGAAAAGGCTTGTTTAAAACCGAGTTTAGTGTTCTAAAGCTCGAGTTCGTTTATTGAACGAACTCTAAATTAGGCTCAAACTCGTTTAAGCTCGGTTATAATCGAGCTTTTAATGAGTCGAGCTCGAGTGATCATGAGCAGCTTGGCTCGTTTACAACTTACTTTGAACCCATCTGACCATTCTCGAAGAACTAGCTTCAAGCAATGTTCAATTATCTTTAGATATCACTAACGAATGAATTCAAACATGTAACCACTTTCTAGCAATGTCATACAGAGTGTTTGATAACAACATTTACGTTATAAGAATGATAACATCAAGGCCAAAGTCTTATGATATTTTATTACAAACATTGTTTTAGTTATTAATACAATCTTTTCTGAAAGCTAAACAATATAGTATAGGGTTTATTGTCAAGAAAAAGACAATTAATTGAACTTTTTCAATCAAGAGTAAAATAATTTTCGTAAAATAATTTTCCTCACTTAAAAATTAGTAATTAATTCAATTTTTGTCAATATATATATATATATACATATATTTAATACCTAAAGATCATATTATTTTAGCTTGAAAATGAAAGTCATGGTCAATTTTGTAAAGTGTGGAGAAATACTAATTAAATGAAGCTTTTCTTTTTTAACGGTAAAATTGGGTTCAATAACATTGTCTCTTCATATACCCAACTTCAATTTCAGAGGAAACTCATTCTAGAAAAACTCTGTCTCCAGTACTGGAAGTATTTTGCTCACACCAGGAGTTTAAGATTTGAAATCAAGACCTCAAAGTCTCAAGTTCCTCCAAGTACCTATTGCTAATTTCAAGGGCTAAAAGGCATGAACAATTTACAAAGATATATAATTTGATAATAGGGAAAATGATATTTACTGCTGGCAGTATGGATACTGCCCTCACAAGAGAAAAAAAAAACTTGTCACGTGATAATAAAAAGAAAATCTGAGAGAGCAGTAGGCTGCTGTTGACAGCATCGATGATTACCCCTTGATAATATTGTTAATTTTAATGTATTGACCACCCAATAAGTATGAATGGAATGACAAATCAATAAATAATTGTCATTCAAGTCTAAAAACTACTACTGGTTAGAGCTACATAAGTTAGATTGGAATAATACATGTCTGTTAACTTCAAGTGAACAAATTAAAGTAACTTTTGAGATTTGGTGTCTTCTTTGAGGGAACTTGAGCACCTTTGGTTAAATGTGTTCACCTACAAATTAAGGGCTATTCATTTATTTGGGTCCCCAAAACATTCAATACAAGTGGCTAAGTGGCTAACCTGTACATCTACTCCCCCAGGTCCTAGGCTAGTATTCAAACACAAAACCAAAAGGCAAGTACAAATGACACATACGCCAACCAGGAATTCAAGTTGAATGCCACATACTATAGACATGTCATATGATCTTAATGTTGGCCAACTACTACCAGAAAAACGAATTAACATTTTGCCTCGTCTGTTTCGATGTTTTGGACATTTTCTAGTTTACTCAAGAAAGGGATACTAATTCCTTTATTTGCATATTTTGGTAGGAGTAGGGAGGGGGCTACTTTGCTATTATGATGGATCGATGTTCCCTTTTGTTTCACATGTAATGGTTATCGTTTATCAATCTCAATTCCAGCAACGGTTTCATTAGATATCTCACAACTAGAATCGCTCTTTTTTCCGATCCAGCTCCTCCGCCACCGTGAACCAATCCCCTTTGTGACCCGATAAAGCTAAACTTCGTTTGACTACATACAAAGAGAAGAACAGAAAAGAAGGATAAAAAAAGAATTTTTGCTCGGTCTGGGAATCCAAGATTGGATTCGGTATGGATAAAGGATCTTCGTATGTTATACTGAATGATCCACAAAACTTCCTAGTGGTTGTTATTCACCCATTGTTTTCGCATGAACTAGTATCATTTAGTATACGTAATTTATTTGTAAGTACAATATTTCTCGTTACGTATATGTCAAAAAAAACAGAAAATGATTGGCTTCGATTGAACCAATACTTCACTTGTTACATGTTTGATAATCCAACAAAGATCATAACCTTTGAATCCTGAGTATATAAAGCATACTAAAATTTAATTGTCATTGGAGTGGAAATATGCAACAATGTCAACAATATTCATATGCATTGTGGACTGGACCTTAAAGATATTAGCTTTGGGCTCCAGCGTGAAATTTATTGGGCTGCCAAAAGGTTGATGCAAGTATGCAACGTGGAACAATTATTTTTTTTAATTTGCCATGCTCTTAACCTTTATTTATAACGAGTTTTGTCACCCGGTCGTTGCTCCGGAAGACATAAAGTTTATTTTGTGAGATAATATGTAAAATTATAACATATTCTGAGAAAAATTATACAACCGGTTGACTTTACTTGGCATTCACCTCTATAACACTCATTATATTAAGATCCCTACGCACAGGGCATCTGCTCACAAACGACTTGTACTTTTGAGGTTATTATTTAACATATTAAAATAACCATAAAGATAACATCAATCAATTGATAAAGTATACACTTATGTACCGTTAAATAATCCGATCATGAAAACTGACATATAATTATTTTTTATAATTTAGCATGAATCATAACATAGCAACCACGGTAAAATGACAACATATAAAAGTATCGGTCATTATGTAACACACGGTTTTAAAATAATAATCTGATAATCATAAAGATTAAAATTAATACAAAAGTGTCATACAGAAAAGGTAAAATGACGGATAAAAAGTAAAAATAAAAATAAAAATAAAATAATAATAAATGAATAAAGAAGATGAAATAATGAATATATCTTATGACAAGAAAAGAAAAACGTTCAATAGTAAAATAATAAACAACGGTAACAAATACTATGAATATAAAATAAATATATCTTATGATAAGAAATGAAAACGTAAAATAATAAAATAATAAACAATGGTAACAAATAATATATGGGTTGAAATAGATAATAAAGAGAAAAAAAATATATGTTTATTGGTGGACAGTGGTTGACGATATTAAAAAAAATAAATGAAAACAAATAAGAAAGATGAAAAAACAAAAAAAAAAAATAACGAAGACGCAAAAGGATATTCTAAAATTATATATATACAATGTTGCCAAATTACATGACTTTAGGTAATTCGAAGTGTTTTAAATCCAGGAGGACCGTAGCCATTAAAATCCGTGGATGGCAAAAAAAAAAAAAATGTTGTAAGTCATCCCCTTAAAATACCAGTCAACCAAAGATAGTTTGGCACCATAACTTTACCTTTATGTTGCAACTGTTACTATATCTTTTCAAATCTGAGAATTTTAATTAAAGCTTTGTGAAAGATTCGATATTTACATTAATATATAATCATCATCTTACACACAATATATTGCATGTATAGTAAGTAACACATTATTCCATATGGTGCTATAATTATAATTAGAATCAGCATCATTCATCTTAACAAATGATAATAAATCATATTAGTTAGCAAGTTTATTCAACTATTGATTGCTATTTCATAAAAATAAAATAAAAATAAAAGGCCTTAATCCAAATCATCATGAATCATAAGATGAGACTTGGTATACCCGCTTTTCTTCAATTCATTCACACGGCGGTGCATTTCAAACTTATGGCCTCCCTAAAGGATGTCAACGTACACTTTATAACAGTTTAACATATAAAGAGATTATAATCATTTATTAAATGATGATATATATATATATTTTAATGTAATGTAATGTCTTTCCATATTCTATTACACATTCACTCTTTATTACAAAACACTACATTCCAACAAATTTAACATATATTTTCTCACAATGTCTTTCCTCCAATACTTGACTCTCATCTTCATATACCAGTTCCACTTCCACTTCCACATCATCAATTCATCAACATCTTTTGTATCTCCAATCAATAAAGACCAATCCACACAACTCTACACACTCTCCGTTTCCATCAAAACACCTCTCCAACTAACCGACTTCCTTCTGGACCTCGGTAACAAATTCGGTTGGATCGATTGTACGCCCGGTTACTACATTTCCACAACTCACCATTACATCCCTTGTGGCACAACTAAATGCAATGCACTTGGGTCACTTGCGTGTTCAAATTGTTTTCGGGCCTCCGGCCCAGGATGTCACAACAATTCTTGTGCATTGTTTCCTGAAAATCCTGTTATAAAAAATGTTGTTTTGGGCCAAGCATTGGTTGACACAGTTGGTTTGAGTACTAGTGATGGTCAGCTGGGTATTGTTCCAAATTTTGTGCTTTCTTGTTGTGATGAATCTTTGCTTATTGGTTTACCTGATGGGGTTACTGGATTGGCTGGTCTGGGCCGGTCTAATTATTCTCTCCCTGCACAGGTTAGTTAATTCTATCCTCTTCTTTGGTATTCCCACTATTGGAGTTCAAATGTTTTAATTAAGTTGGCTGTTTTAGTCCCTGTAGTTTAATTAATTGCACTAAGATAAGGCCCACTTTTAATATCTACAACCACGTGAATACTAGCTAGCTTTTTTTTTTTTAAGAGATTGTCTGATTGCTAAAGAACAAACAGAACTGTAACCACTCTTTAGAATTATTGTAATTGTAAAAAATATATATATATGTACTTAATAGGAAAGAGAGAGAAAAAATTAAGTAACATTTTAATTTGTTTAACAAATTGATTTATTTTCTTTTGAAGTTTTAGAAAAAAATGTACTTCATTTCCTTATACTTTTATTACTTATAAAAAAATGTTATTGAAACTTCAAAAGAAAAAGAGTCAAACTTGGGCAACGTTGTGATTTGACCAAATAGCAACTATTTTGTTAGTTAATTGGATAAAAATAATAAATTTTACTAATTAAAAAAGATATATTGAACATGTTTTTGTTTTATCAAAAACTTAACTTGTTAGAATTTTGTCTTTTCTTTCACTTCTATTGAAAGAGAAAGATGTATCGCAATACTTTAGGTGTTAAGGTTACTTTTTATACCAAACAGTCTACACAATCTTTTCATTATCAAGTCATCTTTTATACCAAACAGGTTGGTATGATTCAGCCTTAACATCAACATTTAAAGATTATCTTTTAAAGTCCATACGGTAATGCTTAACATGTTTTCACAACAAGATGAATTATAAACGTATTCCTGACATAAAACAAACTCAACATGAAAAATAAACACAACAGGGTCATAAACAAACAAGCTGAATAGTTGATCAATGTGTACGTACAACCTGCTCAATTAGTTGACCAACCACTTTAGATTAAACGGT
Organism: Solidago caesia; assembly: GCA_028566075.1. Lineage (NCBI taxonomy): Eukaryota > Viridiplantae > Streptophyta > Magnoliopsida > Asterales > Asteraceae > Solidago > Solidago caesia. The sequence goes on from JAOXNX010000019.1 coordinate 22,892,598, forward strand.
TCATAACACTAAGGGGTGTGAGGCGGTGTGGAGGCCGACGTCGGCACAAACCGCCGCCGAGCACACCACCCCCTAGGCGGCATGGGGGTTGGGCGGAATGGGGAAGACGCCGGCGTCCCCCTCTCTCTTTTCCTTTCCAACCAATAATATTACAAGATGCCTCCCAAGATGCTATGAACACCACCCCCATTTTTTGGATGGCATTTTGGGGTGTGACTGGGCGTCACATGGCGCAAGACGCCCCTCCCCCAAGATGCACCACTCCCTTCAAGGTTAAGTATGTATGTCCTGGTTAGAGTACGTTGCGTTTTTCTACTTAAAATGGGCCATATGTATTGGTAATAAAAGTCTGGTTATTTCCAAAATAATATAAAATATATATCCTTTTAAAGTTTTAATCATTATTATCTTAAACTTAATCAAGAAAATAACATATGATTTCTTGAACAGGTTAGCAGCGTCTATGCATCACCCAACATCTTTGCACTCTGCCTTCCCAGTTCATCAACAACAACATTATCTGGTACAGCCTTCTTCAACACGCCCGGTCCCTACTACTTCTCACCCGGAATCGACCTCTCAAGCAACCTTACCTACACTCCCCTCATCATAAACCCAATTGGGTTCACCATCGTGACTTACGCCAACCACCCTTCCGACGAATACTTCATCGGACTAACCTTAATCAACATCAACTCCAACCGGTTACAATTCAACCAAACATTACTGACCATCAATAACACCACCAGGTTTGGTGGAACCAGACTAAGCACAGTCACTCCTTACACTATCTTACACACATCCATTTACAATGTATTTATCGAAACATTCATGAATGAATCAGCTAAGCTTAACCTGAGTATAACGGATGATCCAGTGAGCCCGTTTGAGGTGTGTTATGATGCTAGTGATATATATATTACATCGTTAGGTCCGGATGTCCCGGTTATTGATTTTGTGATGGAGGATGATGAAAACATGTTTTGGAGAATGTTTGGAGGGAATTCAATGGTAAATGTTGTGAAGGGAAATGATGAGGAGTTATGGTGTTTAGGATTTGTTGATGGTGGTGAGGATGCAAGGACTTCTGTGGTGATTGGTGGGAAGCAAATGGAAGATAATTTGTTGCAGTTTGATTTGGTTGAAGACAGGTTTGGGTTTAGTTCATCTGTTTTGGTGCATGATACTAATTGTACTAGTTTTAACTTTGGTTATAATGGGCTCTGATAGATGATTCTTTTAATTAACTTTCTTTTTACTAGCTTTTGCATGGAAAATTCATTATATATCTCTTGAAAATTAATTTTACTCGATCCATATGATTGTAAGCTTATTGAGTTATTTTTTGTGAGCTTAGTTTTCGGATCCATACTAAGTTCAGAATGGTAATTATTTTCTGTTTTATGCATCTCTTCTTTGGTTAAGAAAAATATCGAAGTGCTTAATTAGTGAGTGAGATTACTAAATTAATTAATTAGTTGTTACAATGATATCTTTATTTTGTAAAATATGTGATTCCTTGAAATATTTACGTTTATTGCGACCAGGAAACCCTGATTCAAAGGTTATTTGAACTCAATTGATCATCCTTCGAGGACCATGAAAGTCCTCCATGGCCCTATTATATCGTTAAGTTGGACAGATATGCCGCATTAATCCTTTGGCAGAAACCGGCAATATATACAGGTAAGTTCTAGACCGGCGAGTGACAAAAGCACATATATTTGATCCGAGGAATACAACTGGAGTACTATCAACATTTGATGATGTTAATGATGATGGAAGTTGACTATTTCCAACTTGCCTAAAATAGAAATGTTTTCTAGTGAAAAAGCTAAGAGTATGTATATTTAGACAACGGTGGTCGACGCAATCAGTTTTAAAATCCCCGCCTCACTCACACTTCCTCAGCTCTCCGGAAAAACCTCCAACCACTATGCCGAAATCAGTCGTCACCATCACCTCCTAGCTCTTAATTACCCATCCATCAACAATACCATTAATAAAATCCAATGAATTGAAACTGCAGATTATTCACATTCCTCACTTTTCATCATCAATCAATCAATATGTCTCTCACAATTTTCTTTCTTTTTGTTTTTCTATTCATATCTCCTTCATTTTCAGCCTTTCTTGCTCCCATCACTAAACACCATATCCAAACAACCCCTTTTTACACCTTAAAACTTTACCTCAATACCCCTTTGCAACAAACCGATTTACTACTTCACATTGGTGCAACATTCACTGCGGTAGATTGTACTCAAAACTATACTTCCACCACTTCCCGACCCGTTCCTTGTAACTCCCCCCTTTGTCACTCCCTACAAAAATACCAAGTCAATACCACTAACTGTAACATCACCACATCCACCAGGAACCTGGTTCCAGGTAGTTGTGTCATATTACCTCATAACTCGTACGCCATGGTTGACTCATTGGCTTTACCAACGACCAATGGGCGCAACCAGGGCCAACTCCGGGTATTCCCCGGGTTTGTTTTAACTTGCTCTGATGAGGCGTCAAAGTTACTAAAAGGCCATGCTAAGAAAGAAATTGTTGGTTTAGCCGGTTTAGGGATTTCAAAGTATTCACTAGCCGCACAGGTTAGTACCACCACATCCATTTTCGCAGTTTGTCTGTCTGGCTCACCTTCAGCTCCCGGTGTAGCTTTTTTTGACCTGCCTAAACCGTACTATTTTTTGCCTGGAACTGATGTTTCAGATCATCTTAACTACACACCAATGTTTTCACATTTTGTCCCTATCACCACCCAAAAAACCAATACTAAACACTCTGAAGACGCATATTTCCTTGGCGTTAAATCAATAAACATTAATGGAAAACCGATAGCTATAGACCAGACACTTCTTGCTATTAATGAAAATGGTAAAGGTGGGACAAGGATTAGCACATTGGATCCATACACCGTGTTAGAAAGATCAATCTTCACAACTTTCATAGAAGCATTCACAAAAGAATCAACTACAATGAATCTGAAACCAACTAAACCGGTTAAGCCATTTAACTTATGTTATGAAGCCGATGATGTTTCAGAAACAAATTTGGGACCAAACGTACCTTTAGTTGATTTAGTGATGCAGAATGATGTGAAATGGAGCATTTTCGGGGAGAACTCGATGGTGAGGATTGTTGATGAAGATTTGGATGTATGGTGTTTAGCCTTTGTTGATGGAGGTGTTAAATCCGTTTCGTCAATAGTTATCGGAGGGCATCAGTTGGAGAATAATTTGTTGCAATTTGATCTAGGAGCAAAAAGATTAGGGTTTAGTTCATCACTTTTGCAACACAAAACAATGTGTGCTAATTTCAATTTTAGCACTAATAAGCTCTTTTAGTTTTTCCTTTATATAATTAAGCAACTTTTAGTATATTTCTCAAGTTCTGATGATTTGAAATAAAATCTGAGATTGTATTCTTATTACATGAAATGAAAGGTGTTTTTGACATGAGTAATTTTGCTGCTGTTGGAAGGCATATCAGCTTGACACAGCAAGTGAATTGCATTCGGGTACACAAATTCACAATCACAAACACTGCGGTTCAACAATTTGTCGATGTACATTTCTATCGTCCTTGCTAAAGCTGTCTCGGCGTCAACAAATATCCCATTTAAAAGTGTGAAAATGTCGAGTCACTTGGCATAGATGCATAGTCTATTGAAATCTCAAAGGCTTCGGAAGTAGCTATACGAGCTTAACTCCAAATGACAACTTACGCCGGACCAACAATCCTTGGTATACATGTTTTTTGTTAAGATAAACTTGACTGAAACATCTAAAGACAACAATATAGGCTAAAATCATGTAATTCAATAGCAAACTCACAAAATGTGAATATCTAGTGTTAAAAATTTATAAGCAATATTCAACAATACTCAAATGATCAGTTTTTGTTCCACAGATAAACTCTTGCTTCAACGACATTGTACTAAATCGAATCGCATTGTGTTGGCTAGATTTTTTAATATTCAATAAGCACTACTAATTTTTTCGTTTACATAAAACCAAAGTGTAGAATATTTCGATTAATCATGTTAAATAAAAAATTCAGAAAAATCAGGAAAATGTAAATGGGCCTAGCGTTTGACCCGAGCCAGCCCAACCAATCACACATCGATATGGGTCTAACTCTAGGCCTATTTATATACATGAACCAAAATATAACAAGGCTTTACTATGAGTTGTCCACAAAGCGACTGGGCTTCTGTTGGTTCCTCACTTCCTCAAAGATCTTTTTTATATTTATTTTTAACGATAAATATTCTCACATCAATCATCACACTATTTATTTATATATTTACATTTACATTTACAATAACACTTAAATTAAGAACTTTTTCAGGTTTTAATCACATCGATATTGCTAAATGGCTCTTTTGTCCACGAAAATGATGATTCACAAGAGATAGTATACACATCATAAGATATAGTACTACAATATGTACCCTTTTTCACCCGAAAACTATACGTACCGATTTTTTCTTATTTTAATTGTTCATATTATTATTTTTATTTGCTCAATGTAATTACTTATATTGCTTTATCATGTTTTAATTAATTATAATTACATATTTACTTACTAAATTTTTAATTAATTACTGTTAATATAAATCTTGAAATCAAATATACATATACATTATGTATATATAGATAAACTTCATGTTTTATCGATTAACAAAATAGTTATTTGTTCATTTGAAAACAAATATTTCTTTGAAAACCAAAAAATGCATTCCAAACTATTTATTTATTTTTTATTTAAATTTAGTTTCTCTTTTTTTCCTTCCCCCTCTCAATCCCGTTCTCTCTCCATCCCCACCACCACCACCACCACCATACTCGAGAGCGGAACCCGCGCAACTAAGGACGACATCCGCATGACTAAGGGCGGAGGCCGTAAGGTACATCACCACAATCACCGATCACCCTTATCACTGATCACCACCAGCAGCTACCCTTTATTAATACCCTTTAGAGCGGATCCCGGTTCTAACCACCGTATCTAACCACCATCCAAACACTGTGTTTGAATCACAATGTGTTTGTAGAGTTCCAATCACATTGTGATTGGAAACTACAATCAAACATAGTGTTTGGATGGTGGTTTGTCGGAGTAATTCGTTGGAGTAGATTGGATGATTGACGTCGATGACGACGAATATAAACGATATGATTCGATGGTGATGGTGATTATCGACGGTGATGGCAATGGAAGCCAGCAGCGATGGCGATGGTAATTCAACGGTGATAGGCGACAGCGGCCGACTGCGATGAAGATGATTGGCAGTGATGAAGATGATCTGCGATGGTAGTCTTTCAATGTGTATGTTTTTTATTTAATCTTAACCCTAGATAAATGTTGATCCAAGAGATGAGATTTTTTTCCTTGATTTTTAACATTTTTTTAGTTTTTCATTTGATTACAACTCTAACAAAATAATCAATCACGCGCTTGTTCCATTCATAATTTGCAGTATTTTTACAAAATAATTACACTTTTGATTGTTATTTTTAATCACAAAATAAATCCAACGTTTATGTCCAAACCCCACATACATATATCCTTTTTGAGTTATGAAGATAAAATTCGGACTTATTTGATGCGCAACTTAAAGTAAAATTTATTTTTTGCTTTTATTATAGCGAGTAATTATTAGATGAAAAGGTAAACTAATGCATGCGCACGCCTGCCCTGACCCAGCCACATGCAAATACCCCACTATTCCTTTTCTTCTTGCTGCTTGTTTTTTTCTTTTCCTTCACAAATGACATTTTGTTTTGCTTCATCTTTCTCTCAATTAAAAGAAAAAACATATCAAAAACATATTGTAGAGTTGGTTAAGGTTTTGGGCTTTGGTACAAGTGATCAAGGTTCGAGTCTTGACAACTATATTATTTGTTCTTTGACATAGAAAGTCCTCCAATGAAGGGGTTTGGGTCTGGTAACCCCAAGTTTGAATTTTGGAGGAGGCAAGGGTTTACCCCTATTAATTATCGTGCATTCGGGCAGATTAGTAGGGGGTTTTCCCCCCATCGGGTATTTGAAATAGGCATTTTCGCTTCGAGTGAGCTCTCTAGCGCGGACCCGGTTTAGATAACGTATGCTAGACATCCCGCTGTCGAACCGCGACACGAAGCACTGATAATAAAATTCACCTTTCAAAAAAAAAAAACATAATTTTTTTAATTACTTGAATGAACAACCTATTTTTGTACTAATTGTATTGGATCCTTATAGTTTACATTTTACATTCCTTACATTTTTAATGATTTTAATTTATTTTTTTTATATACTCCTATTTATTTACAAAAAGAAAGTTGTTATATACATTATCATTTTATTCATACATTGTATATTTAAAATGCATCAAAATGAAGTTTTTGAGTGTTCTTATCTTTTACTTTAAGGGTGTTTTCATTTTATTGAAACTATATATAATATAACTAGGAATGTACCCGCGCGATGCGTGGTGGTAAATGATTTTTCAAAAAATTTAAGTTATAGTATATGAAATTCATAAACTTCATTCAGTACATATATCAAAAGGTGATGGTGGCCGGCCGCCAGCTTCGCCGACTACCGGTTCTAGACTGCATAACACACGGGTATATAAAAAAAATGCGTTTGTTATTATTGTTAGAATATTTAAAATTGATTATGTAAATTAATATAAAAATAATATATAATCAATTAATATAT
>JAOXNX010000019.1:22919199-22933149 GCA_028566075.1 Solidago caesia
GTTCAACCGGTCCGACCGGTTCGACCGTGCGCGGTCACGAGACCGGTTCGACCAAAAATCCGGTTTTTAAAACATTGATATACACATGAGAGGATGCAACTCTAACGTAATTTAGTGTATGTTTTATGTTTATATAAATTTGTACTAAAACTCATTGATTTAATTCACAAGACTTGATAACTTTAATTATGAATTATATCAATATTATGTAATGGTTGCCTAGTGAATAATAATAATAAAAAAAAAGAGTTTAATTCATAAGACTTGATTTTTGTTTTTGATTTACTAAATATAAATTTGGATCAATCCGGAAAACCCGAATTATACAAGTATACGTATTTTACTATAATATTGTTTTAGGCACCATTGAAAAATTGAAAAACCAAATAGCGTAAGAATTTTTTTGATAGGCCTAATTTACAATATAATTGTTACTGTATATATATTTTTTACTATAACTATTAGATGGATTTATTAGATATTAAGTTTCCGTTTGGTTGTGAAAAATGTTTTCTAGTTTTTCATTTCTAATTTTCTAAAAAATGGAAGGGGGTTTTCCATTTCTATAAAACAAATGAAAATTTTAAAAACATGTTTAAATTAGAAAATGCTATTTTCATTTTGAAAAACTAGAATATATGTTGAAGATGTGTAGGGAGGGAGAATGGGGAGATTGAAAATGAAAAACAATAAAAAGATATTTTCAAGTTTTACATTGAAAAGTAGAAAACATTGTTTTCTGTTTTCTTCGAAAATTTTCTTGGAAAACTATGATTTGAACGCGTTTTCTGTTTTCCATGTTTTCTTGAAAAACAAAAAAGAAAACAATAGGTATTTTCTCCAACTAAACGCACCCTTAAGAGTTTTCATTTTCTTGGTATAAAACCGTTATACGTTGTTGTTTTCTAGTATCCAGCTGGTTTATGTTTGTGTCGTTATGGTTTGATGTTGCATGTTGGTATATAAATTCACCCGAAAATATTTAGGTATTTCAGTTTGCAATCCAACCCCAACCGAATTCAAATTCGGTTATTGGTTTGGTTTGGTTTTCGATTTGTTCTCAATAAATTTTTAATGTGAGGATCCTTGACAAAATAACCTAGACAACTCGAAGCGGAACCGATGAACACCCCTCCCATGACATATCAAATATTAGGTTAAAGGGTACTTAGAAAGGAATTCCTTGATTCCCGGTACCATTTTGATACCCGCCAATTCCATCCGTAAGTGATCGACTTCTGTAAATTATCTAACCACAATACAAATATTGCATACAACAATAAAATCAAAAAATTAATAAAATGACTAGAGATTAATTATTTTTTGAGTAAACAGCTTTACGTTTGATAAATATATTACTTTAAAAAACAATTAAGAGAGGATGTGAACGTATTCCACGTATCAGCTCGTTACATAGGAAATTATGCAAAATATAATAGACACAACCTCTATGACAATATTCCAAACAAGTAAACAGCCAATAAACACTATACAACATTCCACATGAACAAGAATAATCTATTTTCTAGCTTGATCACGAAGATAAATATCCATATAAGACAAAAATTTTCCGTTGACTAAAGTCGATTCATATTTATTTGGATTCTATTGACCATATTACGTGAAAATATGATTAATATACTCGCACATATGCATAAAAGTTTTCTAAAATTAAAACAAACATCTAGCTAGATACAGTACTTTTATTAGTCTCTCCGCAAAATCCAATATTGATTGTATTCTAGAAATAAAAATAAATATCTAGATACAGTACTTCTATTAGTATCTTAACATATCAATTGCAAATTTCAATAAGTTTTATTACTGTATATTATAAAACTAAACACAAAACGTACGTACAGTTGAAATGATCGACTCTCTCAATACCATCATTAATTTTTATATACTACACTAGCTAGCTAGCTTATTTGCTTGTTACGTAACATATATTCGATATATATATATATATATAGAAGTCATTCAAAATTAATCAAAGTGAAATTACAAATAAAATACACGTACGTACCACAATTTTGATATATATTTTACTGTACGTACGTAATTCAACACATGTACATGCATACACACTAATTTATGATTTGAGATATGATCACATTCTGATGCTATAAATACACATGCATCTTATGCTCCACCATGCATATATATTCAACTCAAAAAATAAACTTGTTTCCTTCAATTAATTCAACTGATCTATCGATCAGCCAACAGCTAGCACAACAACCCGGCCAACACACCACATCCAACCATCTTCTTCTATTAATTACTTTTTTTGGTACGTTGTATATATAACAAATTAAGAACCAAAATGATGATGTGCAGACTAGCTGCTCCAGCACCAGTAATGCAAATACCGACTGGAGGAATGGACTTATCGGTGCTCCGATGCCATCCACATAAGCAAAAGGTGGTGGTTGTAATGGGAGCCACTGGAACCGGGAAATCAAGACTTTCTATTGACCTTGCCACCGGTTGTGTGCCGGCTGAAATAATCAATTCTGACAAAATGCAAGTATATGAAGGTTTAGATATCGTCACCAATAAAATCACTGAAGAAGAATGTCATGGCGTGCCACACCATCTCCTTGGAATAGTTGATCCTGAGGCGGATTTTACTGCTGGGAACTTTGTCACCACGGCTTCACTTGCCATGAAATCAATAGTTGGGAGGGGGAAGCTGCCCATAATCGCTGGTGGATCTAATTCATTCATTGAAGCATTAGTTGACGATGACAACTATGAGTTTCGATCAAGGTAAATACTATTTTGTACATATATAATAAATGTTTAAAGGAACATATATCAACACTTTTTTATTTTATAGAAGATAAAACAAAATAACTACTAACTATACAAAAAGCAATGATGTGTATATATGGTAAGAAAAATTACGTACATATATGTATGTGTTCCACTACTTATTGCTACTTACAAAATGGCCACTAGCTAAAAGTTATGTTAATTGGATAAACAGGTATGACGTTTGCTTCTTATGGGTTGATGTTGCAATGCTGGTGCTTAACCAATTCGTATCTGACCGTGTTGATCGCATGGTGACTGCTGGGATGGTAGAAGAAGTTAGAAACATGTATAACCCCAAAGCTGACTATTCAAAAGGGATTCGTAGAGCCATTGGAGTGCCAGAGTTCGACTCATATTTTCGCTCCCAATATTCATCTTCCACCGATGAAAAAACTCGCTCCAGATTACTAGAGGCCGCTATTAACGAAACAAAAATTAACACATGCAATCTTGCCTATAAGCAACTTGAAAAGATTCACCGGTTACGAAATGTTAAAGGGTGGCAAATTCATCGGTTAGATGCTACTGAAGTATTTCAGAAAAAGGGTTGTGCAGCCAATGAGGCGTGGACAAAGTTGGTGGCCCAACCTGCGTCGGCTATTGTAAATGAATTTCTTTACAGTTTTGGTGATTCTCGGGCATTTGCTGTGGCGGTTGAAGGTGGTGGAAGAGGGATTAGAGAAACTGAAACGGGGTGGCGATGGCAGTTGCAGGTTACTAGGATTTGAATTGAAAAATGAACTTGAGTTAACAAGGTAATATTGGGATAAACAAAATTTTGAAGAGAAACATGTAAGGTAGCCAAGTGATTTTATTAGTTTGCTCCTTGACCTTATTTTGACATGCATTGGTGATTTGGGCTTCCAGAAATAATATGGTTTATGGTACATAGTATATTTTTACATCTTTAACTTATACGAGTTTAACTTTTTCTTTTCCTTTTGTAACAAATTATATTCGAGACTGAAAGAATAATACGCCCTTATATACTACTATTACGGGAGTAGTTTAGTTATATAGCATACTTTATTCTAGTTCTTTGTTTTATATTTGAAACTAATTGGCTATTGCGATTTTCGCAAGACAAAACATATCATCCAAAATCAAAGAATCAATGTCTCCTTTTTATAAAAGATTGTCACCTCTACATACCCACTATAGATGGTTCATTAAGCCATGACCCTCCTAAGCATACACTCCAAGAACCTTAGCTTTGAACCCACGGGTCGACAACAAGAAAACGAACTACTAACGTCTTTCTATTTTGAACAGCTGTGACAGGGGCGGAGCCATGTGGAGGGTAGGGTTGGCAAACGCTAGTGTATTTTAGCCTTATCTTCTTGTATAGGTAAATTTTTGCACACCCAAAATACTATTTTGTCACTTGTTTATATATAATAAAATTTTCGGCATACCCTGAACCAAAATCCTGGCTCCGCCTCTGAGCAGTGATAGAATAAAGTATGCTATATAACTAAACTACACCAGTAATAATATATAAGAGCGTATTATTCTTTCAATCTAGAATATAATTTGTTACAAAAGAAAAAGAAAAAGTTAAACTACTACAAGTTAAAGATGTAAAAATATACTATGGTACCATAAACCATATTATTCCACGAAGCCCTGTAAACATGCACCACCAAATCACCAATGCATGTCAAAATAAGGTCAAGGGGCAAACTTATAAAATCACCAATTAACCTTGTAACTTGTAACTTGTAAAGAAATTACATTTACAATAGCCGACACAGGTTGGGCCACTAACTTTGTCCAAGCCTCATCGGACTTTATTTTAGTTTGTTTTATATTTGATACTAATTGGCTATTGCGATTTTCGCAAGACAAAACATGTCATCCAAAATCAAAGAATCAATGTCCTTTTTATAAAAGATTATCACCTCTACATACCCACTATAGATGGTTCATTAAGCCATGACCCTCCTAAATATACACTCCAAGAACCTTAGCTTTGAACCCACAGGTCGTCAACAACAAAACGAACTACCGTCTTTCTATTTTGAACAGCGGTGATGTCATTGAAACTCTAGCAAGTCAATAGATGAATAGAAATACAAGTTAATTTTGAGTTACATCGTCGATTACAAAGTCTTTTCATGGTTTGTTTACATTGAAGATCACTTGTTTCAGAAGGTAACTATCCAAAAGTATCCTTACAATATACCTTTATCCCATTGAGCCGCGACCATCACATCCACTATGCCATAGTCAAGATTCCCATTAGTTGTACAATAAGGACGTCAGAACACATTCTTGAAAAGTCCTCAGGTTTATACCAATCAATGCCATAATCAAATTCCAATTTATCTATAGAACACATTCTCAGGATACTATAATTTGTCATTGGAGATGTTGTATTGGGGCCTATTAATTGTAGAATTGCAGCTAAGAACCAATGGTTAATAGCTAATAATAAGTCATATATAAAATATTATAAATGTAATATGATTAAACTTGAAAAAGATAAAGCCATGTATAAACTACGGAAGTTGATATGTGCACGACGACTTTTCGCCATATACACAACAATCTTATATGCAATATACTTTTACATGTGTATGCCTAGATATTATCGTGTGCATATCACCAGCCAATCTTCCATAAACTACCCGTGCCCAAATGTCACTTCGCCAGTGTCTATATTGATATATCCACAATAAGGTAACGTGGTTCGTTTTTTGATTCAAGAGATGGATAATTGTGTATGACTCAAACATCCAAGATATCAACATACTCATACACGGTGGTCGACTTCCTTGATTCAGGGATGGATAACTGTGACCCATGTCACACCGGCCCTTCCTGACCTTTTGTCATTTTTGGTTCTTAATGAAAGTTACCTCATTGCTAGAATTATTCTTTCTTGCATTTGCTGTGAGAAGTAAAGGTTTTCTCCTATCAATTCTAGCTAAGAATCAATGATTATTATTTTAGCTGTAATCCTAACAACCAGCCTACTAAGGAAACACCACCTAAGGTTTCTTGAGCATAATCTTTGCACCCATCAGGAACAGAGCTAGGAGAATGATTGAGTGAGATCAAAATCAAAATTCATCAAGTTTTGAGTGGGTTCATATGACCCCACTAGAGCAAGAGTAGCTCCGTCCGTGGCACCCATTGTTACATATGAGCCAAAGGTTCTCAACATATAAGACAATCCTATCCCAAAAGTAGAATAGTGTTCCATTGAGTCGCGGTCTTCACAACTGATACCCACTCTAAAGGAAGCTTCAAACACACAAGCTAAAAGGTCCGTACCTTACTTTATTATTTCACCGTTTAAACATACAAAATGGATGCCAGGATCCGTTGACAAATCTTGTGGGGTAATGGTTTTGACCTATCAATTCCAACATGGACCAATGATTACTTCGATACATGACTATGATATCCACCTTCAAAGAAACCCCACTTCGGCTACACAAAGGTTCAAATACCAACTCACGTCCTCCAAATCGGATTCTTGCATCCATATTTAGTTTTTTTTACAGCTAGATCAACAATCTAGACACTTGAGTCAATTTCCAAAACTACCTAATTTCCAAATAATGAACACCAACTAAACGTGCAATCACGCTTACAAAACCAAGATTACAAAAACAAAAAGCAGCTCTGCTTGCACACAAGGCTACATAAGCATATTTTGTATTAAACAAAAAATACACCCCTTATACTGAGAAAGGAAGTTGGACTAGGAAAATTAAAGAATGTATAGCTACTGGTCCTGCAGACAAATTTATTTTCAAGCGTACCCGTTACAGCAAAAAGAGGGGGCAATGAGGAACATGAAACAAACCAGTACAGTATAACTTTGCATCCTCTCTTAATCGGAAAGAATAAAAACCATATTCAAAAGCTATGAGCTTTGAATCAGTTCTGTCTGATCTTTGATGTTAAAAATGTACATGTTCCTTATCCGGACAGATGCACATGACTAAATAAAAATGATAAACTATAAGATAATTCATAAACAAATTATGACTCAAAATATCAACAAAAAAAATTATAGAAACATTACAATTATACTTTAATCCATTACAATAAGGGAAAACATAGGACCGATGTAATGTTTAAATCCTAAATTGTGCTCCGCAAGTGTATGTGTTATTGCAACCGCCAACAACTCTAACCGTGTATTCATGAACAGGTCTAATAAGAAAAGGTGGCAAGTGCCCAAGCAGTTCACATACACACTCATCATCTACCTGAGCTAACCACTTACAGCATTGCTGTTCTACAGGTGACATTCTATGTCTATGACCATGCTTATGCTTGTGATGGTCATCATGAGCATCATCATGACCATGCTTATGCCTGTGCACTTGACTCCGATTTTGCCCGAGTTCATGTCCTTGACCATGACCAAAAGTTTGATTGTGCCCGCTTTCATTTCCATGATCACGACCATGACCACGATCATGATCACGACCATGACCACGGCCATGACCATGATCATGATCATGACCGTGACCATGTACATGACCATATCTATGTGTGTATCTACGTCTGTGACTGAGACTACGATCAGGTGGAGGTGGTGGAGGTGTACGAACAGGGGCAAAAGGTGACGGAGGTGAAGTAGATATTTGTGATGATGGTAGATATGCACAGGCTTGATTTGCAAGTGCCAACTGGAAATTACAGAGTGGGCGAGGGGCAAAAGGGGGAATGGGTACCGTTGTGACTATAGGAAATAATGTGAAAACCGCCCATTTTAGAATATTGAGAGTGCCCATAGGCTGGTGCATAAAAACAATCATTGCATAATGCTTTGAGTCTGCTCATATATATCGCTAATGCATAGTACATTTTTGAGTAGAAATTGATACATAAATTTCGTGTGATCTTGGTAGGTAGGTACCTTCAAGGGTGACTTACAAAGAACTACAGTATGAATAAAATTGTAATTAAAGTGAAGCATGTCACCTTCATGAGTATCTTTGCAAACTGCAACATGAAATAATTTGTTTTGAAGTGAGACATGTTTACCTTCATTCCATACGCATGATGATTGTATAGACTGTTATCTGCCCGGATGCAACACGGCCAAAATACTTCTCTACCATACTTCACAAGAAAGCTGTCAGGAAAATAAAGTTTACCATACAAGAGGAAGCAAAATATATATGTAGAAATTAATACCAAATTTTTGCTATGCATCACTTTGGAGGGGGTTCAAGTCCTATAGTAAGAGTGGTTATGGTTTAGGTTTAGACGGTTAAGAAAAAAGAAGAAGATACTCAGTATGAAACGAAAACTGAAACGTTTGTTTCGGGATTACGTTTTTGATGGAAACGTTTCATTTTTACTATTACAGTATTACTCGAGTGAATGATATACCCATAAACTATGACAAGGTAAAAGAATCTTGTAAACTGAACACAACAATTTTTAATGTCACCAAATGAGAAAATAGGCAAAATTTACCTTGGAAATACGGAAAGAAATGAAAATTGCAATTTGTACATCTGAAAACCAAAATTTAAATTTCAACTTTGCTTTATGCCTTCCCCCTTTGATCAAGGAATCAGGATGAAGAATTTAGCTAACCCACAATTCATTTTCCATAACCACACGAGCCAATTAAAAGTAATGTAAATAAGAAATAAACGAGCAAATGTGTAGTTACCGCACACAAGTTACCAACCTTATTAATCAATCATCGACATGCTAAATCAAATACTCTCAAACACGGTCGAATCAAACAATTTAGCTAAAGAAACCATTGGTCAAACGGGCTAAAAGTCGCCCAAAATCTATTTTAAAGGTATACAGCCTTTTAAATCACTTATATTTAAAAATTTATATTAATACTGTAACAATTTAGCTTCTGTAACCTTAATCGACGTACTAATTATTTATACAAAATTTAAAATATGAAGAAAAAAGTGTTTGCCGGTTAAATCAGCCCAAACCAGAAGTAACCCATTTATACCAGACCCACCTGGACCTTTACCCAAGCCACAGCCCAGACCATCATCTTGCCATCTCTATTATTGGGACAGGGAGAAACACTACAACTCTTGTGTATTCCCCAAAGGAAAATTTTTGATATTCTTGGCTATATTACTGTGCTTGTACAGATTAATATTTTGTTTGATAGTCATTATAGGCTTACAGCATATTTTAAATATTATAGTTAGTATGTTACGGAATCTATTGTGATTATTTTTACAGATAATATAAAAGTTTATGGAAGCATATCTATTAACTCTCCTGTTGAAGATTCACAATCATATTTGTTATCCCAAAACTTCATCCCTTACCCACTATGTCAGTTCAATTTAAATAAACCTATGACTTAGAGCTTCAGAAAACGGTTCATGTATAGCACTCACATGATAGGCCTACAAACATTAGCCACTACATTTCTGTTTACTTGTTTTACTATAACAGAGATGACAATTTCAACCCAGTAACTTGTGAATTGGTCGATCAGGATAGTGTTTTATCTGAACAGGTAAAATAAAAAGTTAGCTAGAACTGGAAGGGTTCAAAGACACCAAAAGTTTACTTTTGTATCAATGTTGTCTGTGTAATCTTAAGGCATTACGTAATTAAAAAAGAGAGACTATGTGTTCATGCGTCAACCCGGGTGACCAATTTTCACCGATACTAACTGGACCTCTTACCAGACCCACCCATCTTGCCACCTCTATTTGCGTTATAGCCTTAGAACACCATCTGCTACTACACAAGTGGCCAACAAACAATCACGAATCCGTTAATACTTTCAAGAGGTAGTTAACATTTCCAAACCCTACTATAATTATATCAATTTTTTTTAAGATTTGATAATATCAAATTCGTAAATACACTTTTACACGAAGAAAGCTAAGTTCTCACTTTCTTCCCCAGAAAGAATAACTAATTGGATTTAACATTGATTTAACGAGAAATGGGAGAAGAGGATTAAATTAAACTTTACTCAACTAGCAAAAAACCTAATAATGGTTCACAGATGTCCGTTTGCCCTCCTTTTGGCAACTAAGATTGCCAAAAAAGGGGGAACAAAACATAGTCATCTTAACTTACGGCTCTTTTTAGAGCCTCGTATTGCACTTACTAATAGAATACCTATTCATAGTTCATAATCTTTTTCTTTCCACCAAGTGAAGTGATCAATTTAAAATATCTCGACTTATCTCAACAAGAGTTCTAGCAATATCAACACAAAGAAAGAAAAAACTTAGGCCAATCACAGCAAAAGAAGCCTTGACCAACACCCTCTTGTGTTCCGTTGACAGACTCAAAATTGAATATGTCACTTCAAATAGCAATAATCAGCTAAATGCACATCCAAACACCCCTTACAAAATTATAACATGTCTTTATTGACCAATACCCTCGCAACTTCCATTGGCAAACTCATTCTTAAGTTAAATAGATACATCAAATGTAAGTACTTGGTACTCATGATACTCAACACGAAACTCAAATTCACATATGATTAGCCTCATACAGTAATAACTAGCGTATAAGTGTTCGCAGTAACTATTTAATGTTACTATACCAGTATAATCTGTTGCTTCTGCCCAAAAGATAAACCACGTGACACTTCAACTTAACGTTAGAATCCAATATTTGAATCATTTGACGATAGTGCAGTTTAATTAACATTCATCGCCATCCTTTCATTCAATGGGTAATGAATGACTCACGATTATGCAAAAATTTAAAAGTAGAATTTTCGGTGCACATGCATATATAAAGTAAAGGCTGGACTCACAGATGGAAATTCATTCTCTTCCAGGAGTCCAGCCAGGTTGAAAGACACATGAAGGGTAGAAAAGGAAGCAGGCACCATGATTTTAATGCTAGCAACAGAACATTTCAAGAACTATAAAGCTCGTCACTTTCGGTAAGTTCATTATCGGTCAATGTACTGTTTCTCATTGCCATCATTTCCATATCGTTCTGAACTGCTTGTTTCTGAAACTTTAGTTGCTCTTGCCTCTGCTTATGTCCTCCAGCCAATAATTCAATAAAATTGTCATTAATTTCTAGTAATGGATCTCGGTCAATCAACTGATCACCCTTATAAGCTTCTCTCAACATTGCAGCCTTAATCCCACCTTTCAACGACATATAAAATAACCCTGAATGCCTGGTAAACACGCTCGAGAACGCATTTGAAAACCTATACTCTTCACTAAACTTCCCCAAAATCGGCACCGGCATCCTCTTATACAACGAAAGCGACAACAACTCATGAAAAACACCCACCGTCCTCTTCTCCATTTCTAAAGACGCCTGATCCAAATTCGACACATCCACATACGGAGATACATAAGGCCGTTCCATCCAATCCCTAATCCACTCCCTCATTTCCTTCCTAATAAAAAAACCTGACGGCAACTTCCAATCAAACGACGGCCTAACCTTTATCCCTGTCAACTCTGTTTCCTCATCAGCCCGTTGCTCAATAACCGATCTTGCAAACACAGGGTTCCAAGAAACCAACTCCAAAAACAACTTCCCTTCCTCATTACTCCCAACAAACTTAAAATACTCAGGATACCTCGCAACCAAATTCGTCAACAAATCATTTGGAAACCCAAACTCCCTCTTAACATGAACTAACTTATCTGCACTAACTACATTATTCTTCGCCATCATCAATAACTTACACAGTTTCGCAACTAACAACGGCTCATTCTCTAAATAAACCCTTTCTTCCTCATCTAACACACTTCGCAGACGATCACTAACACGTAAAAACTTAACAGGATCTGATTTGGGTCTAATTCGATCATAATAAACATCGAAAAGCAAAGGGTTTTGTCGTAAAAAGGTTTCGACTTTAACCCGAAGACGCAATCTTTCGCGACGTTTTTCTAAGTAACGAAGAGGGATTACTTGATTAGGTTCATTTAATACTTCTTTAACAACTTTTAAAGATTGTTTCCAAAATTTATCATTTTCTATTGCTTGGTCTAGTTTTAAGTCTTTTCGCCAAACTACTTTTAAGCTTGAAATTGATGCTGTGAATTGAATCCAAACCCTAATTGGGATTTTGGGTGTGCTGAAATAAGACGAGATTTTGTGGGTGCTGTGAATTAACATACCTTGATTTGAAGCTTGTATTTGTCACATTATTATAGTTGAAATGAATTTAGGATTTATGGTTTTATGCTTTTGAAATTGTGTTCATTAGGGGTGGAGAATTCTGTGTTACAGTTGCTTGGGGGTCTTCGGCTTAGATTATTTTGGCATTTGCCTCCCATTTTTGTGCCGGGCAGTGATATTGGTATCATTATTTTTGATATATTTATCATAAAATATAATAAGTTATGCATATAGTATAACTGTTTATTGCATAATATTAATAAATATATAAAAAAGCATGATACGAATATCATTATCTTTTGATTATCATGATTTGTAATTATAATAATTATTATAATAATAAATCTAGGATATGTTTGGTGGGAATTTTTGGTTTTTTTTTTTGATTAGGGTATTAGTCTTTTAATAAAATTCCTATACCAAAAGTCAACATTATTTGAATGTTAAAATTTAGGCTTTATATTTTTTTAATGAAAAACTCAAAAAGCTTGTAAGTACATGGTTTAAGGCTTAGGTTTTTTACTTTCATATTTCCATCGAATATAAACCAAGTGCATGTCTTTTTCACCTGTCACTACTTAAAAGATATTCTCCGTGTTGTCATGATGTCTTTACATCTCGTAAATACATGGTCAACCGTCTCGACGTCCTTTTCACAATACAGGCAAAATATCGAATGGAGGCCAATTCCTTTTCTACTAAGCTCTGCCCTAACTGAAATCCTTTTTTTTTTTTTGCAATAATCTCCATATGAAAACTATTACTTTTTTGGGAACCAACTTGCACCAAAGTGTATCGAGATTTTTGCCATCACGAGCCAACCGCTTTTCATCCATAATTGTTGACAACTTCCAACGAGAAGGCTCTACTAGTATCCAACATCCATCGCCAAGCATCCCTCGATGGGATGTGAAATGTAGATAGTATCATCTTTATCGCAGGTTAGGAAGATTGCTTTTAGAAAAAACTCAAACATGAAGAAGTGATATTTTTATGGAAGACTAGCTTTATGGAAAAAGAAAAATAAGATTTATTTTGGTTTTAATTAAATACATTTTACTTTTAAGTACAAAATATTGAGTTACTACTTACTACGGCTCATAAAAAAGTGAAAAACCTCAAAAACAATTATAAGAATTTAAAAGTTGGGTGGATAGTTGATAACTTGGTAACCTATCTATCATCAATATATATATATATATAAGAACATGGTAAATTATAAAATGAATAAGCAAGAACCGTTAGATGATTTTCAACTTTTAATTAGAACCTTTAGATCAAAATTACGATGTCATCATTGACTTTATTATTGGTCAAACACAATATTAGTCCTTTAATTTTTTATAATTAATCAAAATACACCTTTTTTTAAAGTCAAAATGCATCTTATGTCTTTACTTAGTATTTACTTATATACCACACATTTTATATGTTTACACAATACACCTCTCTAATTAATTAAACTAACAAAATTATAAATGTAATATTATTATTATAAAAACAAATTTTCCCTTTAGATCAAAATTATGATTCTATCATTGACTTTATTATTGGTCAAACACAATATTAGTCCTTCAAATTTATATAATTAGTCAAAATACACCTTTTTTAAGTCAAAATACACCTTATGTCTTTAATTAGTATTTACTTATATACCACACAATCTATATATTTACACAATACACCTCTTTAATTAATTAAATTAATGATACAAAATAATTATAAAATTAATATTGTTATTATAAAAATAAATTTGCGTTAACTTTCAATAAGAACCTTTAGATAAAAATTATGATGTCATCATTCACTTTATTATTGGTCAAACACAATATTAGTCTTTCAATTTTATTTAATTAGTCAAAATACACCTTATTGTATTTACTTATATACCACACACTCTATATGTTTTCACAATACACATCTTTAATTAATTAAGTTAATGATACAACAAAATTATAAAATTAATATTACTATTATAAAAACAAATTTGCGTTATTTATATGTTATAAACTTTCAAAGTTTAGTTTTATTGTACGTATG
>JAOXNX010000019.1:23036036-23060126 GCA_028566075.1 Solidago caesia
TAATGTTTCCCCTCACAAACATTCACAAACATCACCTAACTATATACTGTTAACATCATATAAGTTATCCCCTTGTTGTATATGTATATGATAGTAATATAGGTATAAAAAAAAAATTACATTTTGTTGACATTTTACCATTATGTACTGTACTGTTGTATATTGTGAAAATACAGTTTTCGCATGAAACTTGGGTTTCTGAGTTTGAAATTTATGAAGTAAATATTGGCTATTTAATTTACTTGTGCTTCCATTAGTTACATAACCAAGTGAGAGCTATAACTCTTATTATAATTGCAATGTCTATTCATAACTATTTTATACATAACTAGTTTGACAAAATCAAAAACATTGATTTGATTCATATATTATATACAAATGATTAATTATATATTTGCTGTCTACTCATATGTTGTCTGTATTTCTGAGAAATATTCCAAATTTCCTTGTTAACTTCTTGTTACATTCTTAATCATTCAAATTATATTATAATTATATAGTTTCTCAATCATCCACTCCACTAAATATATTCTTCTAAACACAATTTGAATTTTTCCATGTGACCAAATAGTAATAGTTATTTGAGTTAATTCTCTAGTTACTTTTTACATTATTCTTTGTGGATAGTAAAATTCATTCATTAAGCGTGTTTGGCAGCAGGATTGCACGAAGTTCAATCGTTAGCAGAAAACAAGGACATGTGTTCAAACCAAGAAGAAGAATGGGAGGCTCGGCGTGCTCAAATCAAGATGACAAAAGGGTTCGTAGCCAAGGAGTCTGTAAAAGGACATATGGCGAGTTTCTTTCTTTCTTTTTTTTTTTTTTGCAGTTCAATTAACATTTAAAAAGGATTCATGATAAATAAGATCAGTTATATTGATGTTGAAATTTACTGACAGGTAAATGTGGTAAGAGGTTTGAAGCTGTATGATGACATACTTAATGATACCGAGCTATCTAAGTTGAGTGACTATGTGAACGAATTACGAGTTGCTGGACAGAATGGAGAACTCTCAGGTGGATTCCGTGATTCGTGATGCTTTTATAGTTAAACTAGTTCTTTCCTTTTGGGACTGAAGTTTTGAGATAGTAAGGGATTGAAAAGGTTTGCCAGTTAATTTATGTTGCAATTATCTTTTAGTTGCACTTACCATAATAGGCTCTGAAAGTTTTTATAACCATTAGCATACGATAAATTTTCCTGCATAAATGATTTGAAGGAAAATTATTTCCTAAATCATTATTACCAGCCCTCCAACATTGTAAAAAAGTTGTTACTTATACCAAATAACTGATGATACATATTGAGACAATATACACCAATAGAGATAGATAAACCGATACAAATAATCTTGATATAACATGTCATTTTTTGTGTGAAACTACATGACCATTTCTAGCACAAAAGTATTGAATCTTGAGTTTATTTATCTGTGAATAGGCGAGACGTTTATAAAGTACAACCAACAGTCAAAAGCAATTAAGAGAGAACTCATTCAGTTTGGAGCTCCTATTTTCGGACAGATAAAAGATGAGGCTACAATTAAATCCCAAGATAGTAAGCGTGCTTAACTAAACGACTGCTTAAATTTCTTGATATAGTAATACACTGCAGCTCATATTCAGATATATAACTTTCTGATTCTTATTTATATATGTTTTTAGGCCACATAGAGCCGATACCAGCTCCTCTTGAAGATGTCATTGACCATCTCATTCAGTATCATCTGATTTCTGAAAACAGACGACCAAACAGCTGCATCATTAGCTTTTTTGATGAGGTATTAATTTTCTATTATAAATCTTAACATGTGGGTCCATACGGTTGTTATAGATAAGGCTGAAAAAATGGATGGGTCGGGTGGGTTGGGTTGGGTAACAGGTGAAAAATGCAAGTTTCGGTAGTAGAAATAGTAAGTCTTAAATCTTTAAAATGTTTCATACGGAGTAGTTTATATACTTCCTATTATATAGGGAGTAGTTTATTGCATTAAACGTACACTTTGGACAAAGACCCAATCCACAGATTTTGACCCGTTTCCTTTTTAGATAAATTTTTTTTATATAAAACAAAAAGCTTTAGCTGTTTAAGTCGTCAGAGATAAAAACATAACACGAATCAACCCATTTATGCAGGGGGAATTTTCACAGCCTTTCTTGAAACCACCTCATCTTGAACAACCTATCTCCACTATGCTTCTGTCTGAATCAACCATGGCTTTCGGGCGTACTCTAGTCTGTGATAATGATGGGAACTATAAAGGACCGCTCATGCTTTCTCTAAACAAAGGGTAAGCTTCTCTTCTTTTTTCTTCTAGTATACGTAGATTGATTTCACAGTTGTTCAATCAATACTAAACACTTTTGTAACTTCACAGATCACTTTTAGTAATGAGAGGAAACAGTTCTGACATGGCACGCCACGTCATGTGTCAGTCTCCAACTAAAAGAATCAGTGTCACATTCTTTAAAGTCCGGATAGAAACATCTGAAAACAATTCATCACCAACAACTCCTACAACACAAGCTATGACAGTTTGGCAGCCGAACCATATTCCAAATGTTAAAGGCTTTGATACAGCTAGTGTGGTTCCCAAATGGGGTGTCCTTCGTGCACCCCAACTACTTATGTTAGCCCCAGTTCGACCAATGGTCATGAGCCCAAGAAGGTTACCCCGTGGTGGGACTGGAGTTTTCTTACCATGGACAGCCGGGTCAAGAAAATCTGCAAAGCATCTACCTCCTCGAGCTCAAAGAGGACGTCTTCTTGTATCAGAAACACATAGAGTCGAGCCCGCCTCAGATTTGGGCATCAGTGTTGCTTGAGAAGATCTAAACCATACCCAATCATGTTTTACCACTCATATCAGATTTGATTACTTGCTTCCTTGTAGCTGAAGCAAGAATTTGGAGTTCACTTTCGTGATTAATTAGACTTGCGATTGTTTTAGATGTCAATGTTAATCACCATAGAGTTTTATAGGTAGTTAAGTTAAAAAGTGTGAATCTATATTAGCCTTATAAACAGTTTTTTACTACTACGCTTCATTTTCTACATTATACTCTACATATATGCAATAACACTAGTATCACTAATTTAACTACAAGAAGAGAGGTTAAAACACGATCAACTTTGAGGATTTAACATGATGTTTTCACTTGCAGATACATTACCACACATGATTCTTTTTCTGTTCTAATTTCGTAGAAAAGATCTATGAACTTGATCAGATAGACACCGCATCCTGGTGCGAATGCAGGCTACCCAATCATTGGTTCCAAATCTCTGTCACCATATTCACATCAAAAGCAAGAAAACCAAATCAAGTGGCTTTGGTTCTTGCCTTTTTGGGTCTAATGATGATTCATTTTCTTGAGTATCCCAATTTTGTCATTCTTCAATGATATGTTTTGACGAACGGTAAAGATCATATGGGGCCCACAAATGATCAACCACGCAAGGTTTCCTCGAGTCTAGTCTTAACCATGGTTTACCTTTTCCGCTCCAATGAAGCAGGCTAATCGGACCAGGGTGCAAACTCCTGCATCTTCCTTCCATGTTGTCACCACCTAACCCATGTTGGTTCCATCTATGATCAATTCCTTTAATGTTCCCGGCAAAAACAAGCAAAAATGGTGGCAATGAACCCAAATGATATATCCTCCTTTGCTTTTGCACTGCCATCCATTCTTCTACTTTGTATGAATAACCTCTTTCTCGCCATTTATGGACATCTACAACCATAACTCCTGTATTAAAATAACAAGGATTTCGACCCTTGAATGTTTTCGACAATTCAGAGTCCATCCAGAAATCATTTGTGAAGTACCTTGTGAAATTTGCCTTGCAATACTCGGGTGCAGCTAGTACCTTGCCTTCCGAGTTAACTCTCCATAACTTCTCTATGTCATCAACCATTATGATATCCGAATCTAAATAGATCACACGGTCAACATACATTGGTAATGTATCAGCTAGATAGACTCTTGCATAGTTTAATGGTTGGTCAAGCGCATGACGGATGGATTTTGATATTTTCCCACGAACCTTATTCGAGTGAAACTTATATACCTTAAAATTAAGGTAAGGGAATGTCGTTTTGATGTTGTTGTAGATTTCTTCATCATAACGGGACCATAAGAAATGAAAGAACACATTGTCGGGACAAAAAGAATGTTGTAGGATGGATAAAACAGCCGCCATTGTCCCACGAAGGTAGTTTGAGTCAAGAGTCATGGCTACATGGACAATGTCTTCGGTACACTCATCCCCATTACGAAATGCAGGAGCTTCGTGAAAAACAGAAAGAGTTTTGGATGGTTTCCGGATGAAGCTAAGGCGGATATTGGTTGGGGTAGCGACGGTGGTGGTGGCAAACAATAAAAGCAGGATCAAATTAATGGTCGAGAATAGTGACAGGAGGCCAATAAGGAGTGAGAGAGAATAAGATCTCCGAAAGGCCATCCTGTCTTTGGCATTACAAGATAAGCAAAGACAGGATGGTGGTGTGCAAAATTATTAGGGGAAAAGATTTGAAGCAGCCATTTGAGGCTGGTTAAGAGAAAGTATAGGAGATTTGATCAAATTTGTTGATATTAAAGAAAGATGTGATCAATTGGTTTATGAGGTAGAGAGGATTATTAGGAACAACATATATTTGTGGTTATAATATCTTTGGATGTTTTGATTCTTTATTCTACGTGTAATGTGTACTTTCTAAATTAGGGAAGTCCAAGTATGTCAACAAGGTATCAACAATGATATATTTTGGGCTAAATTTTAACCCATGAGATTTTTGGGCTCTTTTTTCGACCTAGCCTACCATGCTAAGAGAGAGAAGGCGGTTCTTGCCTTCTAAAGTTGCTTCCGTTGCTAGCAGTAGCAGTAGCACATACTGTTTAGTCGTGGGCTGGTTGAGTATTTTTCTAGACATACATGTCAATAAAATGTTTTAAAACTCTAAAATAATGTCAACTTACATGTATTTAAAAATGTAAGAAAATTGTAAAAGCTTTGGAGCAACTTACATATCTGAAATAGAATGTGACAGCATGAAAGCTTTGGAGCAACTTACATTTATTTAAAAATGTAAGAAAATTGTAAAAGCTCTAAAATTGAAGGAAATTTGAAGTCGTTGCCTAGAAAGATGGACTTTGGGCATAAAACAATGGATACGGCTTTTCTAAGTTCTCCAACGTGTGGGCCGTTGTTCATAGGTTTAAAAATATCACTTGCGTATTTTTTTTCCTATCTCAATTCTCAAATAAATGTATCAAAAACTCATGTTTATTTTGTATTTCTTTTGACCAATCACAAGTATATAGTATTCAACCTCATAACGTATTATCATGCTGTTGTCACATAGTTTCATAAAAAGCACAATAAGTTGTCCATTATATTGCATCATAACCATACGTTTTTGCTTCTTTTTTTTTCCTTCTACTTTTGTCAAAACTTCCTTCCCATCGTCTTTTCCATATCTTTTGAGTTTCTTTTAGCATCATTAGCTTTAGGATTGTTTTAAGTTTGATTTGCAAAGGTCCGACCACCTTTCGGTGGTGGACTGGTGGTTTTTGATAATGGGTTTAAGATCCAAGTCTAAGTCAGATTACGCTTTGTGGTAGCTTCCGTCATGGATGTTTGTGAGGGTTTGTGGTTGATGGTGACATGTGTTTCTAGTAAATTCTTCAAGCTGTGGTTTGCTATTATGGTCCAAGCTTGGTTTGAGTATGGTTTCTGGTCATGGTTTAAACCATTTATAGTCGAAATTGTTTGATTTGAGGTTAACGCATTTCGTCTCAGTTTTCACGTCATAGTTGGTTTTTACTCCATTATGGAGCATCAAACAACGTTAGCGACTATTATTGATCACAATCATATGTGACCACCTACTATACCTGCAATAGATTAGATGATTGACATGTGTCAAACCAACTACTCACCCCGCGACCCGCCTACACCACCCATGACACACCTAACTACACGTATCAAGCCAACTACTCACTCGCGATCATCCGCGACACACCTACCCCACCCCCGATCGTTTAATGCAACCATCCGTGAAAATTTAAATGTTTTCATTTTTTTGTTCCACGTGTTTAAAGCATTATGTAAAAAATGGGGACAATCCACGAAAAAGTATGTTTCACGAGTCAAAGTCGTGGTTTAAATGATTTTTTTGGTATATATATGTTTGACAAGATTAAAATGATAGATGTATTTGATATAAAAAAAGAAGTCTTGTGATTTTCTAAAAAATAAAAATAAATTAGATATATGCATATGCATTTTAATTGTTCACCTTGTTATTTATGTTTGTGGTAGAATCATTTTCTATTTTAACAAAAAAAAAAAAAGACATTTAATTATCTAGTGTACTTTTAATCAATTGTTATTGTTATTACTATAACTTTCCAAGTCAATTAAACTTAAATATAAGACTAAACGTTACATTTTATTAGTTAAATATAATTCATTATATTGGGAATGACCACAAGTATTTAATTTTCACTTATAGTGAGCCTGGTTGAGAAGACTTTCTAACGCGACTCGGTAAAAACCCAATAAAAACAACGTATGCTAGACCTTCTGTCATCCTGTCGTTCGCGAGTAATTCACAACTTTAAAAAAAAAATAGTTCATTATATATACAAATCTTAGATTCGATTAGATTGTAACTTTTATATTTGTAGAAAAACATAATAACACGGAGTAAGTATTTAAGGATTTTAACTAAAAAATGTGTGACAATAACATGTCGACACAATCAAATTAGCAAAAAATAAAATAAAATATCAAACCCGTCACAAACCAAAAATACATCCCCACAACTACACTTGCACTTACATAATATATAAATACCAACACTCAATTGGGCTTTCTTTTCTATAAAAAAAAAATACATTGATATTGATATATTTTTGATATATAGATACACTCACAGATTCCTGAATTCAAGATCCATATTCTTGGATTGACTTTCACCTGTTACTCCCTGCTACTTCACGAAAACTCAACCTTAAACACACACACACACACACACACAGAGAGACTTGATTTGGGTTTTGTTAATTTCACGTGATTACTGATAATCAGCTGGTGATGATAATCGTTTTGCTCCGATTATAATAATTATGGGCAGATTTCTTGGTGGCTTTGTGTTGCCTTTACTACTTTTAACAGGTATTAATATCATCATCTTTATAGTTAAATGGAGCCTCTCTCTCTCTCTCTCTCTCTCTCTCTCTCTCTCTCTCTTTTCTTTTTTATATATAAAATTTATTCATTAGTTGTTGTAATTATGAAGTTAATAAGGTAATTCATTTGATACTTTGCATGCTAAATGTGAAATGTAGTTAGAGTTGAAATAGATAATGTACTAATTATTATTTATTTAATAGAACAATAGTTTGAGTTAGTTATATATAGCCATTATCAAACTAGTTTTTATACTTTTGGGTGTCATCGAACCGGCCTGGATTTTATTAGAACTATGTAGTTATGTACTTATGTGTGATTGGGTTAGATTAGTACCGGGGAATCCTCGTCTTGCACTGGTTTTTGAAAACCACCAAAGGGTTGACAAAATGTTTATTGAGATAAAAGTTAGAGAATTAGAGGTTTAAGGTTTCAAAGTTTAAACCTTGACTAGTGCAAAAAGAGAATAACAGGGGGAAAAAATGACAATCGTTGTGTGGCCATGCCGGTCTCCCTATAGGAGGGCTTTACTCGGTTTGAGCTTGTGTGGTGGTGGACTCAGACCTTGTGGATTAGTCGGCCAAAGGTCAGACAAAGAAAAAAAGCTTGGTATTTGGATGCGCATCTAATTTGAAGCCCAGTTAATGAGTTTGATTGTTTGGGTAGGAAAATTGTAACAAAATTGATTCTGATCACGTGATTCTACATATAAATCTGTCTATTATCAGAATTTGCCAATCGTCGTTTAACTGATTATTTGATTATCACAAGTTGAAACTGCAGAAGCACGTCCAAACACTATCTTCTGCTGCCCCTTTATATTACAACTGATTATCAGATTCTGTCTATTCCATATTACATAATCACTTTCAAACACAACACCACACACCTATGATTCCTATTTTCTTATAATTTAATAGCTCTTAAGTATCATACTAGTTTGCTTGATTATATATTGCCTCGTTATATCCTTTCTACATTTTTGCAGCCGCTTTACTCAATTGGAGTTTGTTCTCTCTTGGCAATTTGCTAGCTTCTTTACTTATTCTTTTCACTCCTCCTAAAAGAGGTAATGTGTTTCAAGCAGTCTTTAGTTTTCTGAAGTATTTATGTTTAGTACTTATAGCTTATGATGCTCACCTTTATCACAATTCTTTTGCAGGATTCCAATCAAGAGGGGAGACGTTACTATGGGTCATTATTCTTTTTTCATTTCTTGTAATACTTTCACAAGCAACATTTCTTATCACATGGGCCATTGTATGTGGAGACTGCCATGCAGATGTACCATGGTGGGCAAAGCTGTTAGGATTCATGATGTGAGATTTAGTCTAATTCTTAGACGAAGCTTAGTGTTCATATATTCTGTGCACGTCATAGTATTCTATGATGCAAACTAATGAAGTAGTCTTTTGCAGAGTCGAAACATGGAGATCACCCATAGTGATTTATCTTTTGGTTGTGCAACTATTTGTGGCGTTCACTGCTTTTATTGAACTCCACGAAAGCAGATTAGGTTTGTTTAGACAGGCATCTACATTTTTCGGGAGTTTCTCATCAGCTTTTGATAGCATAGGTTAGTAACTAATTTATTTGGCTCTTATATTGTAATCAGAGGTGGGCAATTGATTGGATCAAGCGGGATTGGCCAATAAGTAACTAATGTGTTAATTATGATTAAAAAGGACAATACGTTAATATAAATTACTGAATTAAACAATTAAGGTGGCTGTATGCATTAGAATGGGCATTAGGCGATGTTCAATCTGTTTGACCCATTTGATGTGTTCCCTTTTACTCATTTATTTTGATTTGACCCATTTGAGACACAACCCAATTTAACCCTTTTATAAGGAAATGGGTTGGGATTTTCACCTCACAAACTACAGTAATCGAAAGTATCTCCAACTTATCAAGCTTTGATTTGAAGGTTCGCACATGAAGGTTGCTTTCTGCTTGCTGTTGCCTGCTGCTCAGTTGGTTGTAGGGATCAGCTATTCTTCTTGGTTGTATTTGCCATTTTTTGTTTGTAGTTGTGTGGGACTTGTGGATTGGTCCTTAACAAGCAACTTTCATGGCCTCTTCAGGTGAATTTGCATAATATCTCGTTAAGCTTATTAAAGTTGATTCTAGTACTATGATGGGGGTGTCTGGATTTGTGTTCTCAAAGTGATTATTTTTTGAAGAATCAAGGTCAGATAAGCTGACTTTAGTTATGTAACTTCCTACTTGTCTCAACAACCAATCTTCTTACAATAACTCCAAACACGCTTTGCTAAAATCTGGTAGTTTTTATTTCTGAAAAAAGAAATAATTATAATTAGTTATTTTTGGGTAAAAGGGAATTTACCCTGGTTCATGTATATATAATCTTTAAAGATCAGGCAACTTGACTAAAATGCCAAGTTGACTATTTACACTCGTCAACAATTATAATTAGTTTTTGGCAATACTTACTAATTATTGGGGTAAAAGGGTATTTTATGCCCTTGTTAGATTTATACTTACTAATTATTACAATTTCGAGAATCAGAATTGCATAACAAGGTGTGCTTGAAGTTAAGGATTGGGAGACATTTGTTATGTTTATTTCAATAATTATTTTCTTTTATAGCAACTTCTTACCTGCTTCTCCAAATATGATCATTTGATCCTAAGCAATCGGAAAATCAGAATCATATTGCCAAACATATATACCTGATGTTTGTGATTTGAAGAACCAAAATCAGGTGCTCAGCTGCTTACAGCTAAGCATAGTTGGACAATTCATATATTGTTTAATGATAATTCCTACATTAACTTCTTACCCACGTTCTCAAAGTTTGAACATTTTGACCCTAAATAGTTAGAAAGTTAGAATTGTATCAGTTTGTCCTCAAGACTTACATTTCATTTTGTGACTTCAAGTCACAATAATCACTTTAGACTTATATCGAAACACATCCGATAATATCTTGTGAGATCAGATCAAGATTTCTTGGTTGTTACTCACATTTTCATTTCCGTGTGTGTATTTTTTAATGAAGGTGGTGGAGACCACTTTGGATGTATGCGGGATTCAGTGTTTTCTTGCTCTATGTCTATCAGCTCCCCATAGGGCTTCCGAAGTTCATTGGTGTGATATGTGATTTCATCGGCCTGTACAAAATCTCTATGGACTCTGAGTGGACACAAACTTGTTCTGGCCTTTCACTGATCATATTTTGCTTCATGGTTAGCATTTTTAAAAAGTGTGTAAAAGTATTTCCTTTTGTTCTTAATTCATCTTTATTTAAGTTGTTTTTATTGATTTGCACAGCTTTCTTTTGTCAAATTTGATTTGGAAGAATTGGATTCCATCATGTCCACGAGAGAAGGCAACTTGAGTGAGCATCTTCTGCCCTTAAAGAACTCATTTTTTGTTCGTGAATCAAGGTAAGTGACATTTAATACAAACTAAAAGTGAATATGGATATACCTAGTTATTTGCAAATAATATTTTTATATCGTTAATTGAATGTGATGTTATTTCCAGATCTGGTGTAAGACACACCAATGTTTTATTAAGAGGTGCAGTTTTTCGAACATTCAGCATTAACTTCTTCACATATGGTGTCCCGGTACATATTCTTAAGCTACACCGATGTATTACATTTACATTTATAGCAACCAAGTGTCTTTCATGTCATTTTGTATTCCTTATCTTCAAGTTAAATGTCCCTTTACTTGGACATTATAAATTAATGTAGTGTTCCCACTATCTACCCTCGGGTTCTAGAAAAATTGATACACACTTGATCTAATTCAAGAATTCATCAAGTCTGTTCAAGACTGCCCACTTTTTGATCCTGTCATTTTAACCATTCTTCTTTTGAGTCTGTTGTCAAAGTTGATGGTTATGGGAATATATGGATGAGTGTTAAAGTTCATTATTAATTTTTGAAGTCGCAATGATTGGTTATGATTATCTGGATGAAAGCGATTATGAGTATGATTTCCTAATTATGTCGGGACAAAATTATCTGAGGAGGCATGTAAGAACTTGCCGTAAATAATTGATTATTGAGGTAAATGTGAAATTACCTTGATTTCCCTAGCTTTAACCGGCTGATTATTTTTATTTGATTTCTGATTTTCAAGTTGCCATGATAACCTTCAAAAGGCACATCCAAGAACCATGCATGCCCATATCTAAGATCAATAAGGGTATTCTTGTCAACTAAATATGAAAATTTTTATTCTTTGGCATGATTGTTGCTTACATGAACTAAACATCGAAGTCTGGTTTCTGGTTAAGTTGAGTATCAATTATATTATATTCGGGCTTATTTGTTAAATTTTCAGTGATGAAATTGTCAGGTCTCCCTGTTTGCCCTTTCTTTATGGAGCTTCTATTTTGCTAGCGTCTGCGCGTTCGGGTTACTTGTATACGTTGGTTACATTATATTTGCTTTCCCATCAATGTTTCACATGCATCGCCTAAATGGGCTGCTCCTGGTCTTCATTTTGCTATGGGCTGTCAGTACTTATATCTTCAATGTGGCATTTTCATACCTCAACTGGGATATGGGAAAGGTAATTAGTAATAGATTAAATTTCTCCATCTTTTGAAAGTTCCTCTTTTCTTTAAGTTAGAGGATGGTTCAAACGGGTTGGTCGTTAACCAAAATCTATTATAGATGTACACATCCTTCTTAAGTTGCTTGCATGATTCATGATCGATTCAGATTATTGTTCGTAATATAATTGTTTTTCTGAATCTGATCATAATTAATGCATTGATCATTTTAAAAGGCCAAAAAGAAAGTGTTACCATGGGTCAATCCAGCCTGACCTGGCCTCTTTTGACCCGTACTAAAAAAGACCTTTTTCAACCTGAAACCATTTTGACCTTTTACTCAACCCTCCCACCTTGCTGTCTATACTCCTTTTTTTTGTGGTGGGAAAGCTTTTGATGTCAGTTTTTGTTTTCTTTAAAATTGCAGGACATGGACATTTGGGAAATGGTGGGGTTATGGCATTATCCTATCCCTGGATTATTTATACTAGCTCAGTTTTGTCTTGGTGTTTTGGTTGCTTTGGGGAATCTCGTGAACAATTCTGTTTTCCTTTACATATCAGATGAGGAGGCTCACCATACGTCAAATGGAGATGGTACTCCTGAAGGTGATATTTTCCTATATCTTTCCTCTTTGATTTAAATGCTAAAGTGATAAGTTCACATTTACATAATTTGAGTCCTGTTTATGTGTTTTGAAAGAAATAAAGACGTGACTCTAGGTTCTGTGTACTTGAAAACAAAGTCGAGACTCAATGAATGGAGATTGGTGACAGTTTCAACTCATTTACTTGAAAACAAATGCGTTGAAATTTGCCCAAAATTCAAAGGAAACACTATCATTGAAATAGTTAATTTTCTAATTATATATGACACACAAATTAGTTATAAGGTTTTTGTGGCCAAACTGTAGCTGGTCAGGTCAACCCCACTCGACTCGTACCAAAATTCTATCTTTTGTCCCGTTAACCAACCACCTTTTTTGCCATCACCTCTCCAATATGGTGTGTGTTTTTTTTAATGTATTATAGTTCTTGTTTTTTGGCTGGAATAGTTGTCATACGTGAACTTGTGGTAGTCGAATCATAAATCTTGTTAACATATTTTAGCCCAAAACAAGCCCTTTCTGTTACGGATCGAAACCATTGCAAGGTATGGGACTTGTCCCACATCGGTTGTATGGGAAACCAATGTGGGGTTTATATACCAAATGGGCTCTCTCACCCATCAGACTAGTCTTTTGGGTTGTGTTCTCCTATTTGGTATGTATCACTTTCCTTTATGAAAAATCCGTTTACCAATTAACCATGGTTACATTTGCAGTTAAAGAAGAAACAAAAGTGCTGATTGTGGCTACAATTGCGTGGGGACTACGAAAATGTTCCCGTGCTATCATGCTAGTGCTAATTTTTCTCATTGCAATGAAGCCTGGTTTCATACACGCCATATATAGTACGTTAATGTGGATCATATTATTTACTCAATATTCAATCCAATTTCATGTCAACATCTAATTAACCCTAAGTTGTGTTCCAGTGATATTCTTTTTCTTGTATCTTTTGAGCCACGACATCGGCAACAAAGTGAGGCAAACCCTTCTTCTTTTGTGTGAGATTCATTTCGCTTTGATGTACTCTCTTCAAATAACTCTCGTGTCTCAAGCATTGGAGAAAAGTGGCTCCATAAGTTTGGAAATTTTATCTCAATTAGGTACTTCTTTTTGACCACTTCCATTTTGAGTTACATCTACATGGTTCTTCTCTTCCAGTGTGTGCTGTTTCTCATGTTAAAATCTTGAACTAAATTCGCAACAGGTTTTCATGGAAATAATAGCCCGTGGGATTTTGTGGTAATAGCGTTGCTTGCATGCTTCTGTGCCATTCACAAACACGGGTATAAAATGCTGTTTTCGTTTTCAGCAATCGTGCAGCATACACCTTGTCCTCCAGTTGGGTTCAGCATCTTGAAAGCAGGTTTGAACAAGTCGGTTTTGTTGTCTGTTTATGCCTCTGGAACTGCCAGAACTGATGATAACCCATCCCAAGGTGAATACTACTTTTGTAAGTTTGTTTTACTTTAGGGGTGTTTGAATGTGCGCTTAAACTTATTGTTGTGATTTCAAATCACGGTAGGCTTTAGTTTTTTAAAAATCTGATTAGGAGTATGATTATCTAATTATTTATGGTTAACACTAACCAGATTTGGATTCTCAGGTAAAGGGTAGCTGTAACTAGTCCAGTAATTGAGTTAAAGTTAAAACAACCTATTGCTATATTTAAGAAACTAATTATCTGGTTATGAACAGAACACAATGTTCTCTTTGAAACATAAAAACACACATCCAAAGACCCACTCAAGGGGTTTTTGGATGTGCGTTTAACCTGATTATTGGGTTTCATAATTACAATAATGATAATATATTATTAGCGTTTGAGACTGACTATTAGAAATGGCAAAATGTCAGGAAAGACCGATTGGGTAGCGCGCAAAACGTGTTAAGCTGACCCAAAATACTTTTCTCCATTTATTTCAGTTTATATAGATAGTTTGTAGTGTTATTCCAATTTAATCTAGTTTTCTTAAATCAAATGATTAAAGAGATGCATTAAAAATATACTAAGGGCGAGCTTTCACCCGATTGACCCATTTGACCAGTTTACCCTGTAAGCTATTTTTTTTAACTTTACCCATTCGACCTTTCAGAAATAAAACGTAAATACAATTGACCCATTCACAAGTAAATAAGTAATTGGTAAAGATGTAGCTATAAGAGAAGTGTTTGTTTTGATAAATATGAAATTACCTAACTATCCCTTTAAGCAACTCATTATCTGATTATGATTCTAATTATTTATGTAAGAATAATCGGTTATAACATACGGAGTGGCACATTTGTATGCTCCTTACCATCCAAAATACTAGTAATAGAAATATATTCTCACCTGTTTTTTGATCTTCTTCCAGAGAGAAAAGTAGCTTCATATCTAAGTGCAGTCGGGCAGAAGTTTTTATCATTGTATCGATCATTGGGCACCTATATTGCCTTTGCAACGATACTTATTACGGTTTACATGGCAAGGCCGAATTTCGTATCATTTGGGTTCATTTTCCTTCTCCTGTTCTGGATCACCGGTAGACAACTAGTTCAAAAGACAAAACGCCGCCTTTGGTTCCCGCTGAAGTTATATGCAATTGCGATGTTTGTTATTTGCTATATTTTAAGCATCTTCCCCACTTTTGAGTTATGGGTATCCAAAAAATTCGAACTTTATGCAATTCTTGGATACAATCCCGAAGCCTCGTTATTGCAAAATGTTTATGAATCATTAGCAATAACCATCGTGATGCAACTTTATAGCTACGAGAGGAGACAAAGTAGGTATAGAACATCTGAAGATCCAAGCCGAATGCAATTTGGGATTATTGGGTTTGTTAGAAGGCTATTAATATGGCATAGTCAAAAGATTTTGTTTGCTGCTATGTTCTATGCTGCTGTATCTCCAATAAGCGCCTTCGGGTTTTTATATCTTCTTGGTATCATATTATGTTCGGTTTTACCAAAAGCTTCACGGGTGCCGTCAAAACTGTTTCTTGTTTACACGGGGGCTCTTATAACGATTGAGTACTTATTCCAGATGTTGGGTGGACAATTGGATATGTTTCCGGAACAAAAGTATTACAGTTTGTCGGTTTTCCTTGGTCTGACGGTATACGAGCCTGGGTTTTGGGGGGTTGAAGCAGGGTTGAGGGCTAAGGTTATGGTGGTTGCTGCCTGTACCCTTCAGTATAACGTCTTTTATTGGCTGCAGATGATGCCCAGTTGGCTTTCGGGTGTCGGTCAATGGGAAGAACCGTGCCCGTTGTTCTTTTCTGAAGAAGATGTTTTACCGAATGTTGATAACAATGCATCTTGTAGTTCCAGTGTTGAGAAAAATGGTATGAAAAGCAGTAGTTCATGGCCTTTGGTTAGTGATGCGGGCACAAAAATTGGAATTACGGAGAGTAGCAGTAGAAGATACATGCTTGGGGATTTTTGGGGGAGTGCTAACGAGAGCCAGAAATGGAACAAGAAACGTATTCTTGCATTAAGAAAAGAACGCTTCGAAATGCAGAAAACTTCACTGAAAGTTTACTTGAAGTTTTGGATGGAAAATATTTTCATCCTTTTCGGGCTCGAGATCACCATGATTGCATTGTTACTTGCAAGTTTCGTACTTCTTAATATTATTTCAGTTCTGTTTATTGCATCACTTGCTGTGTGTGTACTTTTACGTCGCCAGTTTATACGCAAAGCGTGGCCATTCTTTGTGGTTTTGTTTGCTACTGTTCTTGTTCTTGAATATTTCGCTATCTGGAGGACCAAAATTCCTTCTGGTGATCCTGAAACCACCACGAATTGCCATGATTGTTGGCGGAGTTCTGGTCAGTATTTTCACTATTGCCGTGACTGTTGGCTCGGACTCACTGTCGACGATCCAAGAGTACTCAGTAGTTACTTTCTGGTGTTCATGTTTTCATGTTTCAAGCTCCGAGCAGATCGGTTTGGTAGTTTCTCCGGATCATTTACTTATCGGCAAATGATATCTCAACGCAAGAATGCTTTCGTGTGGCGAGATCTCTCATTTGAAACCAAATCAATGTGGACTATCCTTGACTACTTGAGACTATACTGTTACTGTCATCTGTTAGATCTTGTTCTTGCACTGATTTTGATCACCGGAACTCTTGAGTATGATATCTTACACCTCGGTTATCTTGCTTTTGCTGTAATTTTCTTTCGAATGAGGCTTACGATACTCAAGAAAAAGAATAATATCTTCAAGTGGTTGCGGATGTACAACTTTGCAGTAATCGTTCTTTCTCTGGCATATCAATCTCCGTTCGTCGGCTCTTTTAATGATGGAAATTGTGAAACGGTGGATTATATTTATGAGGTTATTGGATTTTATAAGTATGATTATGGTTTCCGGATCACTTCAAGGTCTGCTTTAGTTGAGATTATCATTTTCATACTGGTATCGCTGCAATCATATATGTTTGCTTCTGAAGAATTTGATTATGTGTTTCGGTATCTTGAGGCTGAGCAAATTGGCGCCATTGTACGGGAACAAGAAAAGAAGGCCGTTTGGAAAACTGCACAGTTACAATATATCCGTGAAGCCGAGGAGATGAAAAGGCAACGCAATTTGCAAGTCGAGAAGATGAAATCTGAGATGCTTAATCTACAAATCCAACTTTATAGCACGGATCCGGCTCCAGCGCCTACTGCGAGTACTGACTGTTCTCCACTACGCGAGGGATTAAGGAGGAGGAGAAGTGTCGATCCTACTGGTCTGAATCTTGAAAATGAAGATATGACTCCCAAGAAACAAAAATCGGATGCTTTTGTGGACTCGTTTTTTCCTTTTGAAAGTTTATCGGCAGTTGCTTCTCCAAAGAAAACATCCATGTCTGAAATCACCGAGTTTGAAGAGGATGCGTCCGATATGCAAAAGAAAATCAAGGCCCCAAAAAGAGAAACTTCTTTGAAATCCGCTGTGCAGCTGATCGGTGACGGTGTCTCACAGGTACAATCAATAGGAAATCAGGCGGTTACGAATCTAGCAAACTACTTGAATATTCCTCCTGAAAATTCAGATGCAGATTCAGATTCAGATGCTCCTTCGTCGTCTATAAAGATTGATAAGCATGAAGCTGAACACCAAAACGAAGGTTACATGGCTTTTAATCGTTCAACTTCTGTGGAATCTGATAGAAGTGATTCACCGAGTATACATATTGGCCGAATCTTTCGACATATTTGGGCACAAATGCAATCAAACAACGATGTTGTATGTTATTGTTGTTTTCTTCTTCTCTTTCTTTGGAACTTCAGCCTGCTTTCAATGGTGTATCTTGCAGCTCTGTTCTTGTACGCACTTTGTGTTACAACAGGACCAAGTTATACATTCTGGGTTGTTATGCTGATCTACACAGAGTTCTACATCTTGATTCAGTATATGTATCAAATCATCATCCAACATTGCGGTTTCACCATCCAATCGGCTTTTCTAGCAGTATGGGGGTTTCCCACGAAAAGAATAGTGTCGTCATTCGTGATCAGTTTATTGCCTCTGTTCCTGGTGTACCTTTTTACCTTAATTCAAAGCTCGATAACCGCGAAAGATAGTGAGTTGGCTTCATCAACCGATTTCAGTAGTCTTACAGGTGGGGTTGTGAATCAAAGCGAGGTTCTTGTGAGTTCAAAATGGAGAGAGAACATACGAAAGCTCATTCAACCTGCAAAAAACTTTGCGAAGTTGATCATCAGAAACTGTACTCGATACTGGAAATCACTGACACAAGAAGCGGAATCTCCCCCGTATTTCGTCCAGTTGTCCATGGACGTCCGTTCATGGCCGGAAGATGGGATTCAACCAGAAAGAATCGAGTCGGGAATAAACCAAGTTCTTAGATTTGTTCATGACGCAAGATGTAAAAATTCAAATCCGGCTACTTGCCCATGGCCAAGTATTGTTCAAGTTCAAAGCATTGAAAGGAGCCAAGAAAATTCAAAAATTGCATTAGCGGTTTTTGAAGTGGTGTATGCATCACCATGGGAAGGATGCACATTAACTGAAAGATACAAATCACTTACTCCAGCAGCCGATGTAGCCAAAGAGATAACTGAAGCACAACGGGCAAATCTTTTTGAAAAAGTTGGATTTCCGTACCCGATCGTCTCGGTAATTGGTGGAGGAAAAAGAGAAATCGATCTTTATGCGTATACATTTGGTGCAGATTTAGCTGTTTTCTTCTTGGTTGCCATTTTTTACCAATCTGTTATAAAAAACAAAAGCGACTTACTTGATGTTTATCAGCTTGAAGATCAGTTTCCAAAGGAGTTCGTGTTCATTTTGATGGGCATCTTCTTTCTGATCGTGCTTGATCGAATTATTTATCTGTGTTCATTCGCTACCGGGAAAGTGATATTTTACATTTTTAACCTTGTTCTTTTCACATATTGTGTCATGGATTACGCTTGGAATACAAAACAATCACAGCAAAGTGCAGCGGGTTTTGCACTCCGTGCAATATATCTCACGAAAGCAATTTCTCTCGCACTTCAAGCAATGCAAATTCGATCTGGGGTTCCTCATAAGAGCACGTTATACAGGCAGTTTTTGACTAGTAATGTCTCGAGAGTTAATTATTTGGGGTATAGACTCTATCGGGCACTACCGTTTCTCTATGAGTTAAGATGTGTGCTTGATTGGTCATGCACCACCACATCACTGACAATGTATGACTGGCTCAAGGTATGTTTCTAAAGTAATTGTCTGATTATTACGATTTTAACTCTAAATAATCAGTTTCTAGTGTTTGGATGAAGAGATCCTGCTTATCGATACCTGTTAAACCTATAGGTTTACCTTACCCTAACCTGCAGAGCGCTGCCATTTTATCTATTACTTCTAGGAGTGACAAAATGGGTGGGTTGGGTAATGAGTCAAAATGGGTAGATTGTATATGGGTTTTTTGTCCAAATTTTATTTATTAATAGTTCGTGTATCAAACTCTATTACTAAGTTTATTCTGGTACCAAAGTAAGTTTTGAATAAACAGATTTAGAGCTTTTATGCATTGAATATAATTTGACCGTGTTAGCCGGTTTCTTTTCAGCTAACTTGTTTTAATTAACCTGTTTTACGGTTTTACCCGTCAGAGATAACGCATACCCTGAAGTGACCCACTTATTAGTCATTAGTAAATGGGGTAAATTCGTCACTTGTAATTATCTCTTTAAATAATCAGAATTTTCCAAACTTTCATCACCATTATTATTGCAACTTTAAACACATTCAAACAGTATCGCCTGCAGCAAATTTTGTTACAACTGATTATATAATTTATCATTTTTGGTGATTTGAGATATGTGACTTTGTTCTATCAGAATAACAAAATTTCTTCAGTGATGCACTTTTGTAATCTAACTGATATCTGCCTTTCTTCCCCTTAATAGTTGGAGGACATAAATGCAAGCTTGTATCTCGTCAAATGTGATTCGGTTCTGAACAGAGCGAGTCATAAACAAGGTGAAAAGCAGACAAAAATGACGAAGTTTTCCAATGGGATATGTCTATTCTTTATATTAATCCTCGTCATCTGGGCTCCTATGCTTGTAAGATATTGACTGTTTATTGCACTTATAACGCGATAAATACTCACAGATATTAACGTTACTTAAACAGTAAATTTGTTTCTTGGCAGATGTATAGCAGTGGCAATCCAACAAACATTGCAAACCCTATAAACGAGGCCAGCATTCAGCTTGACATAAAGACCAATGGTGGAAGGTTAATGTTGTACCAAACAACTCTATGCACAATCAACCCATGGACGGATTTCAATTCTTCGATTGATCTTGACCCTCAAGGTTATCTTGAATCATATAATGTAAATGATATCCAACTGATATGTTGCCAAGCAGATGCCACTAATTTGTGGCTTGTTCCAAATGTCATTCAAAGCAAATTCAGTCAATC
This sequence comes from Solidago caesia, assembly GCA_028566075.1. NCBI lineage: Eukaryota > Viridiplantae > Streptophyta > Magnoliopsida > Asterales > Asteraceae > Solidago > Solidago caesia. The sequence goes on from JAOXNX010000019.1 coordinate 23,056,297, forward strand.
GATTGATAAGGAGATGGATATGATATTCAATTGGATTCTCACTCGAGATAGGCCTAAGAACAAGGAAAAAGTGATGTTTGGGCAAACTTTAGATCGTTCAGATCTTCCGGAACCATCAGAAATTAAACAAGTTCTTGAAGGTTCTAGCAACAGCTTTAGGATAAACAACACGTATGCTCGGTATTTTCGTGTCACGGGTTCTGGGGATGTCAGAGCATTTGACCAAGAGGTATATATATGTTTAATCAAAATATATATCTCATCACTCATTATGTATGTGACTATTGATGTGAAATAGTGATTTGTAGGCAACTGGTGTTGATGGAAAGGTTTTTCTGAACCGTGGAGAGTCGGAATGGTGGTCTTTTTTTGATATTAGTTTGTTGAACTCAAGTGTGTGTGGAGATTTGGTGGGGCCCATGGCAATTGTTGTATCAGAAGAAACACCACGTAAGTGACATGTGAAACTGTGGGGTTGTGAAGTTGTGGGATTTGTATGATGACAAATTGTTTAATTCTTTTTTATATTGTTTTTCAGAGGGAATTCTTGGAGAGACTCTGAGTAAGTTCAGTATATGGGGTCTGTATATTACATTTGTGCTTGCAGTCGGTAGATTCATAAGGCTTCAGTGTTCTGATCTCAGAATGAGAATTCCTTACGAGAACCTTCCGTCTTGTGACAGGTACCTTATTATGGCCCCACATTAGGGACTGTTCCATCGAATCTTTTTCACTGTGGGGCCCTTTTACTTATATAATGGTGTGGGATGGATCCCCTTCCACGTTGATCCGTTGCACCATGTTGTGATATCTTCACACTTTGTTTTGCACTTCTTTTTATACTAATTTGGTGTATTGCATAGGTTGATTGCGATTTGTGAGGATATTTATGCTGCTAGGGCTGAAGGGGAGCTAGGAGTTGAGGAGGTTCTGTATTGGACATTGGTGAAAATATACAGGTCACCGCATATGCTGCTAGAGTACACCAATCCTGACTAGCATGTTAGAAAGTGAAAGATACGCCGTTGTTTTTTGGCGGAAAGAACTAACTACAAAACTGCTAACGATAGGGTAAATTCCCAAAGCTTCTTTTTTTGGGGAAAGAGATGGACAGAAAGTGTCGATCATTCATTAATCTTGTAACATGTTTGTGTATATATCACTTCATAGGGAGATTGTACTGAGTGCCTTCTTTGTAACATACAGCTATGTAACACAATTCTTTGTTTGTCCCTCCTTGGAATTACCTTAATTAAACGTGTATTCTAGGCATGCAATATGAAACCAAGCTGATTCTGATTATTCAAGACTGTTGTCCGCTTTCTCTTTTGAGTGGCGATTTTTGTTTTCATCTATAGAAGGTTTAACAGATTTACAACATGGTGACAATATTATGAGTGCAAATCACAAGTTTACATGGTCAGACGACACATCATCTACATTTTTTAGTTTTGGTAATTTGTACATACTAGCTTAAATCATGAGAAAAAAAAAATAGATTAAAAGTTTTTAAATAGAATTTTTAATCCCATTTAAGTACTTTTGTGGGTAAAAACAAAGATGTTTACTCAAAGAGCCCCTTTTTTGATGTTGTGTACCTTGTAGGAAGTAAAATGACGCTGAAATACCTTAATATGATGAAATTCTGGTAAACCAAATCACTGAAAACCAGGTCTGAACCAAGTGTGGTTTCTGGTTCAAACATTTCCCTTCGTTTCTGTTTGGTCTGGTTCTAGACCTGCGCTCCTAAAAAGAAACTATTCAACGACCGAAATAAAGCTTTGGATTCATAATATAGTCGCAGGATCATCATAATTAACAGGCTGCATACAAAATATCATTTCACGGTCACTAGTAAGTCACGACTACAACTACAGCCGCTCTACAACAGATTCCAATTCGGTTGGTTGTACCATAAAACGTCAAACACAAGGCTTAACAGACAATACGATAGAATGGAATCCTCATTTTAGGTCATAAGTAAAATAAAACCTTAAAAGACACCCCAGAAAGAACCCTTGATTCAAAAAACCCCCTTTAGGTTGACTTCTTCTGTTTCTTGACACTGCTACCAGGAGTCTTCTTCTCGATATGTTCAGGGATTGTGTCACTCATCACCTTTGGAGACGTGAAGCAGAAATCAGTTGCTGACACATGACTTAACTCTGGATGTTCTTTAAGATACGTTATGATTCCTGGGGCTGCTCTTACCCTTGTGCCATCAGGACAGATATACTGCACATCCATTTTAGAGTAGTCTCTTCGCAGAACAATTACCCTCTGAAAACCTTTTGGGGTTTTCGGGATGTTGGGTTTATCCATGACCCATGTTCGAGAGGAATCGTATTCGATATCAGCGGGATCATCACACACGATTCCATCAAGTTTCTTGCAAACAAAGGGATCTTCACTTTGCTTACTTCTGTACTCCTCAAATTCGTCTTCTGTTGGCAATGTCCTCCACTTGAAACACTCGTTACATTGCACAGCAAATGTATCAACAGAACTGTGAGGTGTTCCCCTTGATTTCTGCATAAATTTGGTCAATAATCCCAATAGGATTAGAAGACCAACATAAATATATGAAAAATATCCATAGAAAGCTGAGACACTAAATAAAATCTCGAAAACTTTACAACTTTAAAAGAAGGTACAATACAAACGTAACACTTTCTCTAAAGCAGTAGAAAAACTAAAGTGGCATGGGTTTAGAGAATGGAAAGACAGGAACATAAAAATAACCTCCATAGTCCAAAGCTATCAGTCGACGACTCGACGGTAATACCTACTGTTTCCCACCAACCTTCTCTCTACACATACACGACACATAAATATACACACACACCTATATATAACTAATGGAATTCTTTGTCAATTCTCTTAATGCTTACACCTTCCAATTGTATCTATATTCTATTCTGCAATTACATAAACCAAAGAAAAAAAGGAATCGATCGATGTAGTTCAGTTGTGCACAACCTAGATCATGTCTACATACTATCTCTATATCCTCATAATCATACGCCACACTCATCAATTAAAGCTCGCTCCATGTATTAAATTAGTTTCACAAGTCAAGACGACGCTGAAAACCCTGCACCCACTCAGGTGCAGTCTTAATGCGTAAAGTGTAAACATATATTGTCCCACACGTTATGCTGGCCTCTGCCAGCATTAGGGTTTTTTACACGGCTTTCCACATGTACACCGACAACAGACATTTGTAAAATTGTCAAAATCCAAAATTCAAATGCCCAAATACGATAATAGTGTCTTAAACATATGCAACCAGCAACATTAGCTATTTGATAACTTTACATTAATTATTCATTTCTAGATGTTAAAACACCAACCATAAAATGAAAACAAACATATAGATCGCAAAATAATAACACATAAACCGTTGTAAACACAACACATGTTTTTACCTAACCCACGTCCACCCAGCAAAAAACACATGACTCGAAAGTCAATACATGTGTTTTATCATTCATATGTCCACACTAACTAAATTCACCCCCAAAATACTAATTTATTTATTGTTACATATATAAAACTGGATTTTCCTAAACATAGTCCTTAGGGCCACGGTTTATACGTTCAAACACGCATAAAAGTATTCGTACCCGAACGTTTCTCCTTATTTTTAAGCGGCGGTTATTTTTGACATACAACACACACACACATATATATATATACTAGACAGAAGTTCGCGCGATGCGACGGCGATGGTGGTAGCAGTGATGATGGTAGCGGTGACGGTGTGGTAATGATGGCGACGGGTGGTGGTGGCGGTGGTGTCGACGGCGGCGGCGACGGGTGGTGGGGGT
>JAOXNX010000019.1:23061188-23072904 GCA_028566075.1 Solidago caesia
GAAATAGTGAATCAACTGACACAATAATTTATAAAATATGAGTAATTATTGCATTAACAAAAAATAAAAGGCATTTTATTATATTATATAATAAAGAATTTTTTCTATTTCCAATAAGAGATTATGATTTTTATTAAGCATTCAGGGGGCTTTTTTTCTTTAAAAATATTACAAAATTATATGACATCATAATTAAAAGGAAAACGTTTTAGGAAAATATGTGGGCTTGCCACACTAGATTTTTTTTAAAAAAAACTTCTAAAAGACAAGTCTTTTTTATTTATTATAGATATTTTTGGGTTTATGGTGTAAGGAAAGTCAATGACATATTAATAATTTATTTTTCTATATTTTGGCTTATTATGTAACAAAAACCAAATTTTGATAAATTGAAACCTCTCATATCAATTTTCTTTATATATATCAAAAGGCAGTTGCCCTAATACGTTATTAATCAATACTTGATATCATCAAATTAAAATTTGTTTATGTCATATTTTATAATTAAAATTAAAAATTATATGGACCCACACAAAAATTATTATATATATTTTTATTTTTATTTTCCAAAAATATATTCAAATTAAATAAATAAATGTTCATAAACGATTTAATTGTCTATGATTCATAAATACAATATCATCCTTAATAAAAGTCACTTGGCAAAATAACGCCTAAAAATTCCCCTTTTAGTTGTCATCTTGAAAAATTAATTAGGTTTTATATAAAAATATATGAACTTATTGTAGTTTGTAGTTGCGTGTGATATATAGACATATTCTTAGGATATATATAAAATGATGATGATTGAATACAATCTATAGTTTATGAAAAAGAAAAATGACCCATACTCTTAGGATATATATTACCTATTATTTTGTTAAACTAAATATAAACCATAATTATTTTAATTTTTTCCCCCTAATTATATATATTATTATTATTCAACTTATTATTTGACAATAAGTAAATGTTGATTTAACAATTATTTTTAAGTTGAGTTTGACCTTTTTTAAAACATTTAATACATGGTCATTCATTGTAATTTTGAATTGTAAAACATTTAATATAGAAAAAAAAGTTATTTTTTACTATTAATCGAAATTTATTTCAAATGATTCGGTTTATAATAGGGTAAGGATTCTCTAAAGTTAGAATCCTTTAAGTTGTCAAGTTAAAAGATTCTTGACCATTAAATTAAAATCAATTTATATATAATATAACAAAAACTTTGTTACATTAGTAGCATAAAGTGCTTATTGATAATTTTTTTTGTTGTTTTTCTAATTTTTTTATTTATTTATAGTTTCTTATGATTTAATAATATTAGACTATTAGTCAGTACCTAGTAATACAATATTTGATGTACATATAATGTAAGGTTTAAGCAAAGAAAATAGTCATAATTGATTTTTATATATTATACTTATCTTTGATTATTGAAATATCAAAATAAATTAAAAAAGATTTAACTTAAAAGTTACAACCCATGATAATTTTAGTCATGTTCATACAAAGATCTTGTAAATCTATAAATACTATAAGAATACCCTGCGGATTAAAATCTTGAAAGATATTTTTATATTGGTGTTGGTTAATTTTACATTAAGTGAATATTAATGACAATAGTGTCACATGATTTATATTATTTTATATTGATCGCGAAAAAAAAAATAAGAAAGAAGAAAAACCCGACAATAAGCCCATTTTTACTTTTATTCATTAATATTTTTTGGGTGAAAATTTTGTACAAAAATAAAAAATAAAACAAAAAGGAAAAGTTTGTCCATTTTTTGTCACTTTTATGTTAAACCCTGGTGAACTGGGTCTCCCCTTCCTCCCACATAGTCCCCTATAAATTGCTCCAAAACCTCCCTTCTCGTTTTCAGTACAACACCAAACCTTCTTCACATACATACTTGTCTTTTGTTAACCATTTTACTCTCAAATTCTTGAAACAATTCTTTTTAATTTTAACTAAATTCGAGTATTTTCACATCAAAACAACAAGATTAAAGCTAATAGTTTGGTGGGTATGTTTTATTTTTTCGTGATTTTTCTTGATTTTGTTACTTATTTTTATTGTTAGTTTTTAATGGTAATCTTGGGTTTTCTTAAATTGATTTTATAAGCTAGTGTGATTATATTTTTATGTTATTCTATGTCATCGTCAATGTCAATGACAATAGTACCCAATCCCGCCATGAGAAGGGTATGGAAGAGGTGGGATGTAGACAGTCTTACCCTTATTTGCGGATAGAGAGAGTTATATGTTCTTCTATGTGTTTGTTGAAATTACCGAAAGAATGATTTTTTTTCTCCCTTTCTTTCATCTTAATGTGATTAACTTGTGTGTTTTTCAATTGTGTCTCAGGGATTTTTTCAATTGGGATTATCACAAAAAAAGCGGATTAAAGGTAATTATGTTGTTTAGCGAAATATTTTCTGTCATTTTGTGAAGTAATGTGCATGTGAATAGTGAATGTATACATATTTTTGCTTTGATCATAAGATGATGCAATGACTGTTTCAATTGTTTTTATTTTTGGGCTAATTGACTAATGATAAAAGTTACTTATTCAATTGTTTAGTTGGGAAACGTACTACTTTTTGGTACAGGGTCCATTTCAAGTTGGCTCCGTTTACAATTTTGGGCTAATTTTTTTTCCCTTTCTTTCAAATGATGTTAATTAAAACGTCTATCGTAATATGATGCTGATGTGGTCTTATTTTGTTGAAAAATGTAAAATGTATGGGAACAAATGTAAACTGTGTCATTTTAAGGCGTCTTGGTTGATTTGTTTTGACCCTAGTTTCTCATACTTCTCAAACAAAGGACATCCCACATCAGCAAAATACGAGCACATTGTCACATAGTATATATTAAAGTGTGATATAAGCTTTATTTACAGTCATCTGAAAAGAAAGTTGCCCATAATTGTAATGAGAGCCAACTTTTAGTGGACCCTTGGGTAAAAAGTTAGTACGTTCATCCAATCGCGTCAATTGAGAAGTAGGTTGTTATTTTACGCAAATAACCTTCCATTTTGTTTTCCCAATAGAAAGTTTACTTTTTAGAAATGTTTCATGACCGTTAAAGGGTGGCCGAGTTGGCGAACAGTGGGAAATAATGAACTCCAACGGAGTTGCCCTAGGTTTGATTTCCATTGGTTTCAGTTTCTGGTGACATGCTGTAAAAAAAGGGTTGATTGCCAAGGATACAGACATACTCTTCCAATTGTCCTTTAGAGGCCATCAAACTATTTTTCATCCAGTAAGATTATTAAAAGATGGTTTTGAGGCCCATTCGAGTCATTAAAAACTTTTACAATCAATTGTTTTTTATAAGATATATCATTATATCCAAAGCTAATGTTTTTGTATATACATTTAACATCTATTTATTAAAACTGTGATTTCTAAAATCATATTTTTTTCTATAAAAACACCTTTTAAATAACTCAAAAGAGACACAGCACCATCTTCTAATGAACTAATTGGATGAAAATAGCTTACTTGCAATAGACCCCAAAAAATAGATAAAAGAATAATGCTTCGGGAGTGTATATCTTGTATAGGGCCCCTGCATTGTGTTCTCTCTTTTACATCAGTTTGTTATTTTCTTTTTCCTTAATTTCGTATTTTAATGGGGCTTGTAGAGGTATATGGGAAGGAAATCTTTCTTTATGCGATAAAATGGAACTTGTAATGTGAATTTTCATCATCTATAACAAGAATGTTCTGATGAGCAGAATTCCATAAAAAAGCAATCGACAGAATGAAGGCTAGTCTCAATATGCCAAAGGAGGATATGGAAGCACAGGCTCTTCATTCTGATTGGGACAGTACATCTGTAGCTGAACTTGCAAAACTTCTATCAGACGGTTTACATACATGTTTTAATAACGCTATAAAAAGAATAGTTGAAAGTGGTTACAGCAAGGAGGTTGCAGAGACCATGGTTTTAAGATGTGGTCCTTTTTATGGCATCAAGGACATGGTGTCGTCTATAGTGGATCGGTGTTTGGACTGTTTAAGAAACACAGAATGTCATGATCCAACATTCTATATGTTTGATGATTTAGATAGAATGGTGGAGTATATGATGTTGGAGATGGTGACTATACTTCTAGAAATTAAACCATCTTTGTCTGTCCACGATGCAATGTGGACTTTGATGATATGTGATTTAAATGTAATTGATGCAACTGATGCAGACTTAGACCTTCAGAAATTTTCGATTGGAGGTCTTAAAGCCGTTCAAGAAGAGGGCACGTCTGCAAAAATTGAGCCTGAAGCCCCATCTGGATCTGAATCTCAAGATCAAGAAACCATAGCCTCGAGCGTTAGCCAACTACCCTCCAGTTCTGGGAAAAGAAATGAAGACAACTGTCAATGCTGTAAAAACTCCCCCCCAGGGCACAAACGAGACAGCGGTCGACGGAAGTTGTTACATTATGAAAAGCCTTATAAGGGACAGAGGTCAAAAAAAGCCCTAAAGGCAGAACTTGCTAGCTGGCGTGTCTTGACTTCGCGAAAACCTTCGACGTCTGGGTCGTCTTCTGTAAATATGAATAACCCATCTTTACCCTTGAAGGAAACAACAGAGACACCAAAGGTTACACTGAAGCCTGAAACGGTCCCACCGAAGCCTCCTAAAACTGCTGAGTACTATTTGGCAGGAATCCCGTATGATGAATCAAAGGGTGAGCACGTGCCACAGGATGACAAGGATAAAATGATACTGGCTGCAGTTGGTCAACTTCGATCATTACAGAAAGATCTTAAAAGCTGGGACGATTGGGCGAATTTGAAGGTTATGCAAGTAGCCAAGAGGCTTAGCCAAGATCGACTTGAGCTTAGTAAGTTGAAGTCTGAAAAGCAGGAAGCCGAGAGGTTAAAGAAAGATAAGCAGGCTATGGAGGAGAGTACGATTAAGAAGTTAACAGAAGTGACAGCTGCATTGAATGCCACTAATTATAATACTGAGATGGCTAGTGCAGCTATTGTTAGGCTCGAGTCTGAAAAAGCAGTCCTCAAAGAAGAAAAGGAAAAAGCTGTAAAGCGAAGCTCAAATGAAACTAAAAATTTGGAGGAAGCTTTGCGCAAAGAGAAGGAAGCTCTGAAGAAGTCTGAATCTTATGGGGCTGGAAACTCCTTATTTGAGGAAGAACTCAGATCACTGAAATGGAAAGTGGGTCCAATGCAAGGGAGCCTAGAAAAGGCTAAACGCCTTTTTAAAGATACTGAGGTATTTCTGTTTTGTTTAATTAACAAGAGTGTTCGCATTTTAATTAAATAAAATTAAGATGTTTAAAAATGCAAAACTCAAAATTTCAGACTCGATTGGCAAATGAGCAAAGGGAGACTGCCAAATTTCTTAACCAAGCCGAATCCATAAGGAATGAAAGGAAACATCTTGACGCATTGGCCAAAGCAGAGAGAAAGATGGATGCACAAAAGGCAGAAAAAGACATAAAGAAATTTGAAAGTGACCTAAAGATGATTCAGTACGAGATTACTGAATTAAAGTTGGAGGCGGACGCAAAGAAAATTGCAGCAATGCGTAAGGGCATGAGCTGGCAGCCTTCTGAAGGGACTTCACGGCCAGAAGTGTCTTCTGAGTCGACACATGGGAAAACGAGCCTGAAGAAGGATCGGGAGTGTGTGATGTGTTTGACACATGAGATGACCATTGTGTTTGTTCCTTGTGGGCATCAAGTTCTTTGTGCAGAATGCAATGTGATCCATGAGAAGAAGGACATGATGGAGTGCCCGTCTTGCAGGACCCCTATTAAAAAGAGGATTGCTTCTCGTTTTGCCAAATGTTGAAGAGCGACTGGGGCAAAACACTAATTTTTGGTTTCTAATTTTTGGGGATTTTCTTCCTTTTACTTTGATGTTGTTGTTGCATTTGGGGAGTAACTAGTATATCCGGGTACCCCATTTCCTTACATAGGATAAATGCATTTTAGTGTTTCAGGTTAAAGAAATAGATAGAAGATTGATACCGGGGTATAGCAGAGGCCAACTTAGGGGCTCTTGAGATAGCAAACTAGAAATTGTAAATTCAGCTTTTTGATCATTTGGTTGAAGTTAATATATTGGCCCCAATAATTTGCTTATGTTTTATCTCATGTTCTTTTTTCCATCAAGAATAGTGTAAAAGTTGTAGGAACCATAATGGTTCACACAACCACTCCAAAATGGTTGCAACATCAGACTTGTAGCAATCACACAAACTGAACCCCACAATACCTCATACACTACTCCATTATATCCATATAATACCCAACTAAAAAAATCAACCATACACACAAACCCAACGTGGATGTATCCACGGTGGCGCCACCACTCAACAACCATGTTGTGGCTCTAGTGGTCCACATCGGTGGCTGGAGTGGCGTGTGGATCACGATCAACCACTTTGGCCATTATAATCATTCTTAGACTATCCTTAATCTTTCACCCTCTTCACTTGCATTTTTTCATGCCACGTCAACATCATCTTTTCACCACCACCTCCTTTTCTTTTTCCCCTTAACCCATCAGGCCATCACATTCAAATTTAATACCCCACAATATAACTATTCAAAATAAAACAAATAATAAATATAAGAATTTCACCCACACCCCTTTCCTTTCACCTCTCCAACCATTTCACCTACCTTTAAATGGTCTTCATTGATTCTTGTAGGAAGCCGGAACTGGGTATGTACTTGGTTTGTATGGACCAATGAAATATGTTCATGTATATGGTGAAAGCTCTTGCATAAGGATGATGGCAGTCATGCCTTCATGTATATGGTGAAAGCTCTAGTATAAGCGAAAAGTTATTACTTTAAAGGTTTTTATGTGCTCTATTCACTTGCAAGCCTCCGTACGTAAACACTCCAAGATTTGGCACATAGTCAGTAGCAATTCAGAAGCACTTCTATGTGTTTTTGGTGTGTTTCGGACTATTGATTGCGTACCCGGTCCTTTTCCACCTTTGTTTAGCAGGTCATGAACTACCCACACTGATCGAGTTCTTTGGCGGTTGGCATATATCATTGGCTTGCACAATTTGTGAACCTTATAGCACCTGCGTGTTGTGAACATCAAGAACATAAAACAGATGGGATCCGAAAGCTCCTATGCTCGATCAAGTGCACTAACAGGCACTCGATCACAAGCATGGCACACACTAAGACTTTGTGTATGTGTTCACTTCACACACACACACACATCCCCATATTTGGTTACACAATAGCAACAACATAAAAGAATTCGAATTGTACTCTCTAAAATTGATTAATTTGTTGACTTATGAGTTATGAGATCACATGAATTAACTTAGCTCGAAAATCTGGTTAGCAAAGGCAACATTTTAAAATTTGGGACACGCAACTGGCAAAAAGTAAACGTTTACAAAGTAATGGTTATGTTAGAGCTTTCACCACGTACATGATGTTCACTAGATCACACGCACCTTTTGCCATTTAATTAGCTTCCATACATCGATAAATCTATCAACAAGCTTCACCACACATGCAATAAATAAACATGCCATTAAACATCATGCATTTTATATATATATATATATATATATATATATATATATATATAGCCTGCATGATGTTAACATCACATAACCGGTCCTCAATATCCAGAGGCGAAGCCATGATTTTACGTTAGGAGGGCCAACTTCAATGCAATAGAGTAGCGAAGACAAACATTGCATGTATCTGTAAATGTCATGAAACCTTATGCTCTAACTCAACAAAATGAATAGTGGAAGTTATTCCAAGTAAAAGAAACTATTTAATTACATCCATAATCATATACAATTTAAGATCAGAAATGCTCTTCTATTATTAGTTGCTACTTGATCAATAAGTTTTTATATGTGTTTAAATAAAACTATTTACATTTACATTTATATAGGCAACATTATTTAAAGGTAAGAGACTCGAAAAAAAAAAAAATCAAGAAATGTCATTTACTCATTTATAAAATTGCAAAAATATGTAACTATCATATGTGCTTCCAAAGTTCAGTAAAACTAAAAGCCTGTGACCCACATTGAAAACAGATACAAAGATAAAATAATGAAAAGCTCAAAAGACACTACCATTATTACCATTGGGGATCAGAAAAAATGCATGGCAAGCAAGTAGAATTTTGGGTTCAAATCTTGGTGTGAGCAAAATTGCTCTCAGGACTGTATACAGGAGTTTTTCCAGTATAGGTTTCCCTTGGAATTGGAGTTAGGTATATCAAGAGGCAATGCCGCTGATGAGCCCAAATTTGCTGTTCCAAAAAAAATCCAACTAATTGTCGAGAAGATCAACGAACACAACCACCATTTGGAAGCATCGGTCACAGTTGGGAGCAACGACAATGAGATCAAGCGGTGATTTCAATATCAATTTTGCCATTCCATATTTCTTATTAAGCATATATATATATATATATCCATGGCCGATTGATAGGGCCGACGAAATAAAACCCTTTAGGCCGGTCCCAACGGCCTCATTCTCAAAACTTTTTCAGCTCGTTCTCAGAAAACCAATATTACCATCTCCTCGTTCTCAAATTCTCCCCAGAACGCCGATGTCACGGTCTCGTTCTGGGAGTCATGGCCTCTTGAGAACATGAAGGAAGAGGAGAGAGGCAGGGGGTGGGTGGGGTCTTCTTTTATTATGTATATATATATATGTGTATATATATACCCTGTATGTGTGTATGTGAGTATTATCATGTATATATATATATATATATATATTTATGTGTTCTCTGTTCAATATATATATATGATAGATAAGATATATATATCTATATAAGATACGTATATATATATACTCGTATAACATATATATATATATATATATATATATATTTCCGTTGGTCTGTATTGTTAAAAAAAGAAAAGAAGTTGCAGGTTGGTTTTATTTGAGAGGAAGAAGAAGACAAAGTTGCAGTGTGATGATGTATTAAGGCATATTCATAGTTTTTAATTTAAAATTCCTAGTGCTGGCAAAAAAAATTTCTTTTTTTTTTTTATCAAAAATTCATAGTTTTTTATTTTTATAAATGGGTTAGTTTTTAATTTAAATTTTTAGGAAATTTAGTTTTTTATTTTAATGTAATTTATTTTTATTTTAATGTAATGTTAGTTTTATTTTATTTTGTGTTTAAATAAAAATGGAAAATATGTGGTGATGATGTGGAAATAGAAAGTTGAGAATTTGGTGATATGATTGGTAGGGGGTAAATTCTGGGAGGAAAGGATGATGTGGCGCTGATGTAACAGTAAGAATTTGAGAATGTGTGGTAATGGATGTGAGAGGCCTAAATAGCACCTCTGTTTTGTTTGTTTTTTTAGTTACCTCTGTAACGTCTCACAGCGAAGGTAAATTACTTAAAGAGTTATTAATTAATTAACTAGTCCATAATTTAATAGTTATTAATTTTATTCATTTATAATGAAATACTCAATTTACACACAATTTCACTTAATTATTGTACAAAGCATGCATGTAACTATGTAAGAATATCAAATGAAAGACCCAATTTGGAAGAACCATATTCAATTTTCCACCTTATTATGCTTTTTTTGTTCAGTGTATCTTAAATAATTTTTAAATTTTTTTATATAGATACGAGATCCAAGTATGCTAACACAAACAATTTTTTTTTTAAAATATATATAAATATAAGATTCAAAGGTTGGATAAAAATAATGACAAACGAGATTTGAAATATATAGGTGATATTCAGATATACGATTAATATCCAATACTGTTAAGCGATCTTTAGAGCATCTCTCACTTGTTTTCGAATATATAGGTGATATTCTATACTATACAATTCCAAAGTTGTGCCTATGGAAGCGTAAAATGTGAGAATGAACAGTGATCCAACCTAGCTATCAGATTGTTGCGTAGGCGGCGTAGCTGCCTGTCAGTCTGTCTTTTTTTTTTTTTATGTCATGCTTTTATCTAATGTTTATTTCTAATTTTTTTTTATTTTCTACAATTAACTATATTTAATTTTCGGTTTAACTTCTCTTTCGAGTTTTTATATATATATTTTTAATTTTAATTTTATCTTTTTCTTTTTGGGACATTTTTTTCAAATGTTTAATTTCCATTAGTTTTTTGTCTTTAACAATTAACTATACTAATTTTAGGTTTTAGTTATCTTTGTGGGATTTTTTTTCCCTGGAATTCCGATTTTGTCAATTATTATATGTTATGTCGTTATTTCATATATAGTAAGATATTATATAGTAATATATTATATAATTATTATCAAAGTTTTTCTATTTCGGTTAATGTAACTTTTAGTAAGACATTATATTATAGTTATCGAAGTGTCGTTATTTCCTTTAATAAAAAATATTATTATATGTTATGTTCGTACATAACATTATATCTTTTTATTATCAAAATTTCATTGTTTGTTTTAATATAAACATTATATTATTATTATCAAACTGCCATTAAGGTTATAAAAAGAAGATACACCCGGCAACACGCAGAGATCATCTCGTTTAGATATACAAACCGGGAAAATTTGCTGACCTATATAGAAAAATCTCCCTATGAATCGATTCTTCAATATCAATAACATGTGATTTATGACAAGTAATATTTAAAAAATTATCAAAAATGTATTACTCCGTATCTTATAACTCTAATGAATTATTAATTAATTTAGCTCTCTATCTTCGAATCGGGACCTGCCAAAATATTATCTTAAAAAATTTATTGAGTACGTAATTGAGTATTAATATATATAGTTTTTATTGTAATAGCATCAAACCAAATATTTCTATCATTTTCATTGTAGAGAAACTTTCTTTTATAAACTTCACATTGTGTTATATGAGTTTAAACCAAATTTTAAAAATTTGGGTTGACCCTACCGGTTCAAGTTAGGAACTTAGGATATTAAAAGGTGTTTGTGATTGTGTTTTAAAGTGATTATCTGATTCTTGTGTTTGCATAATATAAATAACGGGGGGAAAAATGTTAGACAAAAAAAAATAAAATGATTATCTACGTTTTCGTAGAAACAAAACACAGTTTTGGAAATGCAGGTTGGGACATACTTTTTTAAAACGTAATTTTTAAACGCAAAATTTATTTACAAACGCAATCCTAAACACCCTCTAAGTAGCTGGATTTTTGTGTGACCTGTTTTTGGCTTGACTCATTCGGATTTCTGATTGAATCAGATTGACCTTGTAATCATTTCTTCTGAGTTTTTCTTATTATTCAAATAGATTATGTAAAAGATTATGTCAAAATTACAAGTTTAAAATAAAAATGTATTTATTTATTAATTTGAACTCGAAAGAAAGCTTATTTTAATTATGATAAATTTCAATATGTTTACATTTTATATTTAAATTTTTTAAAGTTGCATATTAAGTATAAAACAAAGTAATAAAAAAGAGCATTCATTAAAAACTCTAATAGTATAGGTATTAACCTGTGTTGAAATATGATTTTAATTATGCATTTTTTTTACTTTTGTATCGATGTTATATTATTACATCTGATTGTGGAGCTAGAATAGTTACAACATTTGAAAGTAATTATTATGAATATAAAACTATACATTAAATAAAATAAATTATTTACCATATCTAGGGCTGTAAACGAATCGAACGAACACGAACGGGACCTTGTTCATGTTCGTTCGTTTAACTTAACGAACGGTTCAC
>JAOXNX010000019.1:23131478-23142673 GCA_028566075.1 Solidago caesia
AAATGAAATCAAATTCCATACGCACAACCGTGTGTATGGTTTGTAGGAAGAGAAACACATAAGACTTTTCTTCCATGTACCATGCTCATCTCCTATTTGAGCATCTTCTTAATATAATAGAATGAATACAATACCAATATATTCCAAGTGTGTTGTAGTGGTGATTATGGGGTGAAACATAAACACCTATTTATATGAGAGTCAAGATAGGGATCAACACCTGGACATTAAAGAGTAATATCTTAAAAGTCTCTCATCAAGACTAATAAGAGCTTTTTCATTATGATATTAAGTTAGACTCATCTCAAAAGTCTTGTAACTTATTATTAATATCGTAGGCATACCAAAGGCATAGTCATTACAAACATTTATATTAGTTGAATTATAATAGATAGGTTTAAATATTAATTTAAAGGGGAAATGAAGTATACAGCAACTGTAGCTGCTGCTGCTCTCACATATATTTTTTTAAATTTTGTCACGTGATAAAAAGACCCTCCTGAATGTGAGGGAACAACAGTCAACATATATACAGCCCGCTGTATATATACCTTTATAATTTATACCATTAATAGGGTCATAAATTTGGAGCCAAGGCTGGATTTTTAACTCAACTTTTATATAGATAATTTAAATTTATTATTTATATAGATAGAGATAGAAATGAATTCTAATACTAATGGATTTATTAATCAATTATAAAATATGCATTGTAATACTAATGGATTTATTTATTGCAAAATTGATATTGAAAATTCATAATGAATGTAATTCATTGTAATTATTATTATTATAAATTAAAAATTCATAATGAAATTATTGTAATTATTATTATTATAGATTGAAAATTCATAATGAATTTATCACACAATTGATGTGTAACTTCAACTCAATTTTAGATTATATATAGATAATTTTAGATTATTTATTACAAAATTAATGTTTAACTTCAACGAGTATCTTACTTCAACTCAATTTTAGATTATACTAGAGTGTAGGCCCGTGCGATGCACGGCCGGGTCGAAACAATTGTTATGCACGTTTTTGCCGTTCGAGCTTACACATAGATATGATATACTTTGTTATAAATAGGGAAAATATTTATTGCAAACATCAAAATGTATTGTAAAAACACAGTTTGTGTCATACGGGAAATTGGAAAACAATTAAACTTCCAGGTGAAAGAAAGCTCAGATGATTTTAACAGACCTCGAACCACAGTGTGTCACCAGGCACGCTTCGATTGCAAAAGAGTTCAAACCATAGCGTTTTATCAATTGTGAGTCCAGCTTGTTCCATTAACCCCTGCCAATCTGATATCATATAAAGTAGGCTGTTGTTGTTGTGTTTGATTTGTTTTTCCTGAAGCAATGCCTCAAATTTCAGATGACGATAACAGAGGATGGCCTTGGTGTAGTTTTGCAGCTGGTGTTGAATAATAAATCTTATTGGAATGGTCTGTAAGGTAATTGGAGGATTATGAAATAGGATTATCAAATTCATTCATGCGAAGTACTAACATTATTAATTCATAATATTTTTGTAAACTTTTTTGAACATACCAGAATACGGGTGGTTAGTGTGTGGTATTGAAACTTCTTGTCAAAGCGAGGGTAAAAACACTGTCACAACATATACTTCATATATAAGTAGGTATATGAATGACCCAGCTTGGTCTGACCCAGCTTGGTCTGACCAATGTTGTATGTTACTACCCTATAGGCGGACCTTTCTACTACGCAAATGATTGTGCTTTTAAGCATACTAACCTTTTCAAAATAGAATATGTAAGCATTGTTTGAGGACATCGGTCATCATGAGCTTTCACAACAGCAGTCAATTCCTGGGCAGCAATCCCATAACCACTGCACATAGATGTCACAGAAAAAAATTTAACTCACAAAACTATAACAGATAAACACAATGGCTGGTTAAAAATACACTAAAAACTAACTTGTGTGTTTCTTGTAAGCTCTCTAAAATGCTTTTAGCTGATGTTACAAATGATCATAATCAGAACCCACTATCATAGAATCTTTAATTTCCTTTTTAAATACGTAGTTAATCTTGGACAGATCCTCTGAATATGTTCATCCATTAGATTGACTCCATTATGGCTAGAGGGAAATAGATATTTGTATTGCTTGATATGGCTAGGGGAAAATATTGATTAAGAGTTGGATGTCGACTTTTATGTTAATGATGCTGATTACATGCTTATAAGTAGATCTCAACATGCACTAAAAATACAAAAAATATAAGAATTACTAAACACGTAGTTAAATTTGCAGAAGTCGGGTGAAACTAAAGATTTCAAGTTCTTTTATTCAAACTGGATTATCAACCTCCAATGTTAGACCAGAACCTAGTGGGTAATGGAAACATGTTAAGTTGTCAAAAAGCAAACTTAAGCTGGTATCATTTATGTAACAGTTGCGAAAAAAAACTACAATTGATAAGGGGCCGGTATGAAGTTTTACTTACTGTGAATCCAATCCTAGCTGATGGAGGTTAGATAGAAATTTGGTAAGAGATAGATTGACAAATGAAGTAAATCAAAGTAAACCTATTGCATTTTAGGGACAAAAATCATTTGCTGGAATGGACAATTCCTGCATAATATCGGCACACTAAGACCTACAACTTATTTTGTAGAACTAAGCAGATTGGCAGCAAGCTGTGGAAAGGCATACAATGATCGCATGCATGCTAAAACTAAGATATTCTTAGCTAAAAGGTTTATTTCGTATTCTTGTGGTCACAAAAGCTTCAAGAGAAAACGAAATAAAATAGTGAAAGATTATAGAGGTTTTTTTCTTTCAATTATGATCTATAATACACTAAACTTTACAAAATTTAACAGATCCACTGAAATTCTTCACACAAAATAGCCTCAAAGGCTGACAAACATGACAATAAATAAACATGGCAATATAATTCTTATGCTATATTAGAACAAACAAAAAGGCAGAACCATTGAAACCGTTAAAATGGTATATAGTTTTTGCTGCATTGACTTCTACTATGAATGTAATCTTTGTTTTTAGTTACAATAGATACTTTTATTTGCTGATCTTTGCTGTTGTTGCTCGTGGATTCTTGAGTTTGTGACTTGCTTGAAGTTGTCATATGATTAGTGTTCATAATACGGTATGCAAAAAGGCTTTTCAAAAGTAAGTTGTTATGTAATGATATCTGAATTGAAAATGTAATTTGCATATATACCAACCAAATGGTAGGCTGATGTATTTTTAGTACTACGGAACGGGTAAACTCACCGGATTCAACACGGGAACGGGTCACGCTGCTCAATTTGGGTCTTAAGTATTGTGTTTTCTGTTAATGGGCTAAACCTGTATAATCATATATGTATAGCTCAATAACTAAAATAGAGTGTATCTCAATGTGAAATGAAGAATGCATTTTTATCAAGGATTATGTTAGTAGTAGATCTGAACATGTTACAAAAATATGCTTAACTCAAAATGATAAAAATATATAGTTGTAAGTAGTCGTAGTTAATTTTTTTGTAGAAAGGGTCAAACACATTTTTTTAGTTATTGTGTGGGCAAATGAAAATCAATCACATATGAGTCACTTACTACATCTTAAAACTTAGCGGTACAACCACATCGAACAAACAAAACTAAAACCCAAGTCTCATTTTGAGTGACAGCAATCTGTTTGGCTTGTATAGCAACGTACCAAGTTAAAGTCCTAATGTGGTTGAAACTATTCCTCCAAAATGTTTATTAAGATATCTTATGTACTTTTAAGTCAAAATTATTGTGGTTTATAACTCACCAGTTGATGTACATTTGTATCAAGAGCTCGACTAACTCTTTTACTGTCTCCACAGGCTATTGATAGAAGATGTGAGAAGTCAATTAGGGCATCCAATACATGTTAATTATTCATACCAAAAATGGTAGACTAATTTATCAATGGTCTGACAATCTAACTGTATGTCTCATTACACTAACTGGGTGTTGTCTTTTGCATTCGCAGCTATGGGTGCTTTATGATGTTCCAGATGATGATATTAAGGATAAAAGGTTTTTTTGGAAGTGTCCCTAAAAAAGGAAGACTATAGAAGTATGAACATGTCCTTAGACTAAAAGTGGGAAGTCATGGAGGCATGAAACATGAAAAGTCTCAGGTCAGTAGAAACTCCAAATTAGCACTTCTGCGTATTCTAAAAACACAGAAACACAAACTGCATCAGGGCGGGGAGGCTCTCTTGCTTGATCGGTTCTATAAGGTTTATGAGTAGGAGGGCCAACAGGAGTTTGGTATTTATGTCCATCTCCTCTTTGCTATACTCTTGTTCAGTCCTTCGAAGTGGAGAAGAAGCCATGACTGGGTTAGAAAACTGCATACTTTCTTGTTTAGGTGGTCTACCAAGAAAACCCATGTCTGGGCATGGAGGCTCTCTTCCTTGATTGGTTTTATAAGGGTCATAAGCAGGAGGACCAATAGCAGTTAAGATTCTGTATCTATCTCCTCTAATCCCATAGATCCTATACTCATGTTCAGTCAATAAACGTGGAGGAGAAGCCATGGTTGGATTTGGAAACTGCATGCTTTCTAGTTCAGATGGTCTAGGATGTTTCACGAACAGTAGACTGTGAATTTGAATGCAATAATGGAGCCGGCTTGAATAAGTTTGCAAGTCTAATTACCTAAAATGGGGTAGAAAGTAGTGGGTTTTTTTTTTATGAAATAGACAACAATATTTAGAGATGGTAAAATGGGCAAGTTGGGTAATGAGTCAAGGCAGGGCCAGCAAAGGGAGATTTACTAATCCTTAAACACATTTTTTCCCGTTAAAAATTATATATTATATAACTAATAATGTAACAATAATATAGATGAGAATGAGAATAGTTTGCATAAAAGAAGATTACTGATAATATGATATACATTGGCAGTCATGTTTTCAATAAAGTGATTAGTAGGTTGTATTAAATAAAAGGTCACTTTAGGGCCTTAGGCTAGTTTTTACGTGTTTCTGTGTTTCTGTTTCAGCTAATTTTCACTATACCCATTTGACCCGTTAGAGACAAAATGTAACCCATATTGACCCTTTCATTGCCAGTTAACCACTTTTTGCCACATTTCTTTGCCCTCCAGTTTTCAAAATGTCTAGTTGTTCCATTTTGCTCTAAAAATAAGAAAATAACATAAATGAAATAAAGATAATTAAAAAAAAAAGAATGGAAAGAGGCTCACTTGATCAAAAGTTAACTCAGTCTTAAACTTGCGAGTTCTTTCATCATAACTCTCCTTGATAGCCTTCTTAAATACACTCTCGGGTAGTGGAAGACAGTCCTTGTGAACCTTAAACCGAACCTATACAAATTCCCAATCATCAAAAAACAAAAACGAGGCAAACCTTAATTTGCCGTACAGCAGAAAAAACATGTGAAAACAAACCTGGAGAGGAAAGCCCCCACCAAAAGCAGCTGGTTCAAGTTTCATGCCACCACCAGAAGTTGCTTTGTATATACCATACAAAAGCTTTACATCAAAATCGAAGAGAAAAAGCTTCATACCAGGCTTGATCCCCATGACCAGATCTTTTTTGTGTGCTTGGACTCCCATGACACGATAATGATAACAATCTCGTTTGGTTTTCGCGTTACACATAAAGATAAACCCGCCGAGTTTCTTAGTGTCTTTATTTTTGGCATGGTTTGTTGATGAACTTTCCATTTCTTTTGCTTTACCAGAATGAAATCCCTTCTTTGCAGCTTCAGGTTTAGGATTTTGAGCGTCTTTTATTTCGTTCGTATTTGCCGGTTTAGATTTATTATCAGGCATCTTCGCAATATTTTGGGGATTCTGCGCCTGCTTTGAGCCAGAAGGCATAAGCTTATTATCAGAGGACTTATTCACAATTTCACTAGCATTCTGTTGAGAAGTGAGGGTTCCCACTTTCGAGGGCGATGGCTGTGAGCTGGAGTCCCCAAGTTTCGACTTTTCATTCAAGGACTTCTTCATTTTTTTGCGTTTAGCCTTTAAAGACTTTGGAGTATTCTTATTTGAGGTTGGTAACGGTGAGTTGGACTTGTCAGATGTAGGTTTTGCATAAAAGAACTTCTTCACCAACTTGCGTTTGCGCTTCGAAGGCTTCTGGTCTTTCTTTTCTGAGGTCACCAGTGGTGCGTTAGATTCGCCTTCACCGTTTCCAGTGACATTCTTTTCCGATAACATAGTCTCCCAATTTACAGAACGCAGCTTATTTATAAACTTTAAGCGCCACGGAACTATTCACAGGAAGTAACACAGTCAACACATAACAACAGTACAAAGATATTTAGCAAAAAAATTTAATTAAAATCTATCAATAAAAAGTTTTAAGCAGTATCAGGTGATCAAGCAACCCGTCAGCCAGGACGACATGATCATCCTCATATAAACGACGTACCGTCAACATAATAACAAACGTGAATTAAAATTCCTATGGTATGTAACAACTACTTTCTAAAAAACTAGTCTCATTAAATAATACAATTACTCAAATGATAACCCGTCAAACTGGAAATAAGTGAGCTTATATTTATTTTGGCAGGCAAAGTCTATATATTCCAACCTAATTCACATTAAAGTTACAACATTATGTAATACAATTTCAAGTATATCGAATGTTCACCAATAAGTCATCATGCTTTGGGGATCAAACCTGATGTTAATTTCCTAACACACACACACACACACATATATTGTTATTAAACGGCTAAATTCAACAAAATTACATTATGAATTTTTATAATACCTGCCTCAAATCATAATCAATATAGCTTAGGGAACGAATTAAAAAGGTAAAAGGAAAGAATAAAACTGTAATTAAATGAAATCAAGAGGTTAACTGTAATTAAATAAAGTAGATTGAAATTAGCGGAATATATTATAAAAAAATTAATAAGGAACCTTGAATGGGAGCTGTGTAGGAAAAGAATTTAAAATTTGGGGAGAGAGATATATAGATATAGATCGGGTGATGATGTAAATTTGGGGGAAAGATAACCGAGAAAGGGGAAGGTATGTATGATAGTACAGGTCTTTGTTGAAGAAGATTTTAATTCTATGTTTGCATCTTGGTCGTTTTTCTTAATTTAATAATTGGGCCTAGATTCAATTTAGATATTATTAGCCTATTGGTTTAGATTTAAGTTGAGCTGGGCCTTTAGGGGCCGTACTCAGGGTTAATATATATATACGGATATACCCGCCAATCACAACCCGTAAAAGATCTGCGTCTGTAAGATATATATATATATATTAGTCTTGATACCCGTACGATATACGGATTTATTATATATATTGTATGATTGATTATTTTTTTTTTGTAAAGAAAATAAAATTTGAACATGTTCCATAACACTAGTCAGTCTCTCTAATTGTAGCGTAATAGTGAAAAACACGTACCATAAAAGGATTGTTAAAAATATAATATTACTTTTGATATTGGTAATGATATCACCTTGATCTAAAGTTATGATGATAAAATATGGTTCGTGTCGTCTTAAAATTTTCAACCACGTTTGGTTAGGTTAATACATAGATAAATAATTAAATTATATGTAATAGTAAATTATAAGTTAGAATATATATCATATGGATTATAATAAACAAGTTTTATTTTTATATATTATAAATAGCAATATGTTGTAAATTATACATTATCACCAAAAATAGGAATGACAATGTAAATATATAGTTATGATAATAATGAATATAATAGAATTTTTAATATAAATGTTTTAATTATATTTATATATTAATTAATTAAAAGTTTTAATTGTTTATGGTATTCAAAAAGTAAGATTCTTGAATATAAATTTAAAAGGACACGCGTTGTTTAGATAAACGCCACTTGTCGATCAAAAGATGTCTAAATTTTGTTTGATTGTACATCATGCATAACATCTTGTAAATTGTTGAAACTTAAGTTTCAACCAAAAAGATAAATGCTTTATAAAGGGTTATAGATAAGATATTTTAAGTGTTTTTTTGGTTATTATTTTATGTTGTTTTTGTGTATATTTTCATGACAAATGTGAAGTAAAAGGTTTTTGAAAAGGTGATGGAGTTGGAGTTAGTTGATCATGTTTCTAAGAGAAAGAGGGAGAAAAAGTTGACAAAAGAGGAAGGTGAGGGGATAGTTTGACAAGAGGCCTTTTTCGGTATTATTTTGTGTGCATTTATGATTTTGGAAATTATATATTTTTTAAAAATCAGTCTAATAATCTTTTTATAATTTTTACTTCACAAGTATATTAATTTTCTCTCCTAATTTCATTTTTCGGTTTTATCAACTGTCATGATCAAATTACTAGGAAGATTATTAGACTGATTTTTTAAAATGATATATCATTTTATTTTATTTTTTGATTATATCAAATTTAATGCAATTGTTAAAACAAAGGAGGAGAGGAGTCATTATGTATTCTTCCAAATTAAAAGGTCTTTACAAAATATGATAGGATGATTATATTTACATAACATATTAACAACGTTAAGTAGAAAAGAAAACAAATGGATTACCGTGTTAGAGCATACCTAATATAACTTTAACATACACTTTAATAATTTGATAATACAAGCATCATACTAACACAATAATAACACCTCCATTACTTTACTTACACACAATAAACAAGACCATAAACAACATAAAAATTGAAAACCCATCAAAACCAATAGAAGCTTCAAAAAATGAGATAAAACACCATCAAACATACAACTACAAAAAGCTCTTTTTAGGCTTCCAATTTGCAATGCATAATAAATAAAGCCTTTATTCAATTTTCAAACCCACCAAATCTGATGTATTATTATTACTTATTAAGGGCATACCAGAAATGGTAACTACATTATTTGTTTCAAAGGCTATATACATAAATTTGGACCAATTCCAATAACTTCAACAATATATTGAGCGCGCACTTCTAAAGCATTTCACAAATCATGTTCTTATCTGAATCCCTTGGTTTACCAGCTTATAATACCTTCAAGGAATCCATACGTGATCTCGCAATTGTATTTGTGGTTTAGTCCTCTTCAGCCAAACGAGGATGAAGTTTTTTTGGTGAATCAACCCGAGCCATGAGAGTTGTATGATCAAAACTGTTCTAGTACGACCTTGCGCATGAAGTCCTCAGGCGCTGTAGGATAAACGAAACAAAATATCCATGTTCTTAGAAGATCAAAATAGTGACACTCTATAACCCCATTACCGAATTTGACTTGACATATATATAGCTTGATAAAAGAAAAAGTGTGACACTTGAACAGACTTCACAAAGACAAAATAAAGAAAACTTGTATATAACTAGAACGAAACAGCAAACAAAAGCAACAAAAAGAAAGAGAGGTAGCTCGATGCACATAAGGATGAGTACCTAATCCATTGGTGAACAACTTGAACTGCCCAAGTGCTTGTCTGATAAACATCTCAACACCGCTTACTACTGTGACTCCAACCTCTGCAGCCTCTTGCAATAGTCGGGTGTTTCTAGGTGTATAAACCGCATCAAACACCAGATCATATGATCTCAAATGCTCCTAATAAAGTTGTAACGTATGTTAATAATCCTATATTCATAAATGCCAGCACAAGCATCCATTCATCAGCACTTATAGACAACAAGAAAGAGAAAGAGAACCTTGGAAACAGGTGTTAGGTGTACATCTGGTTCCATGCCAATAGCAGAACAATTTGCAAGAATCATTCCATTTTCGGGGCAGAATGTGTCCAATTGTTCGATAGGCAAAGCCTCGCCTGAAACTGCTCGTGCAAGTGACTGTGCTCTCTCTGTTCAATAAAACTACAAGGTTATAAAACTGTTAAACATCAAAATTAATCAACATATTAACTCAAATGCTTTACCAAAATTACGGTTGAAAATCACTACTCGGGCTCCTTTGCTTTTGGCACCAAAAGCTAGCGCTCGTCCTGCACCTCCGGCTCCAACCAATACAAACAATCTTCCATCAATGGGTGACACATTTGGTACTTGCCCATTTGAAATCTGCGTCTCTGCTCACCAGTAAAATTAAAGATTGATCAAATAATGAAAAAGACGATTTATCTCTAAATTCAAATTATAACATTGCAAAAGCTATCATGCTACCTTGCAGAGCGTCTTCTATCGCAGTAATGCAAGCATCACAGTCTGTGTTGTAACCAACCAACTTTCCATCAGTGGGCCGCCTAACAATTGTGTTTACAGCGCCTATTGACTAATTATTAACAAATTAATATCAAAGTTAGCACGTGCGTAAAACTTTAACCTTTTCATATAAATTCGCAGAATAGGCAAAACAAAGATTAAACTGGATAGA
This sequence comes from Solidago caesia, assembly GCA_028566075.1. Classification (NCBI taxonomy): domain Eukaryota; kingdom Viridiplantae; phylum Streptophyta; class Magnoliopsida; order Asterales; family Asteraceae; genus Solidago; species Solidago caesia. The sequence goes on from JAOXNX010000019.1 coordinate 23,141,829, forward strand.
AACTTTTGACACCAAAATGAATCTAATAAAACTATTTACACAAGATAGCATCATTGAGTAACAATTAAGAAAATAAGAAGATACAATAACTGATTTACATATCAAGAAGTTCAATTCTTTGTAGAGATGTGTAGTTGGAGAGAATCATAAACTTGTGTCAAAATGACAAAATGGAACTGATATCCAAAGATTATACCTTATGAAGTATGAAATAATTGTAGGCTTTTTTCTAATATTTATTTACCTTAGCAAGGGGGTCAACTTCATCACAGCATGCTACCGCTGCTTCCTTATGTGGCAGTCCAATACTATGTGTTCCATCAAAGAGAATACATGCACGCATTAGAAAGACCTAGTCGATAAACTGTGTTATATTTTGGAAGCAACCTAGTTACATAATAGGATTTTCAACGATGGAAATCATGGTTGCAAGCTTGATTGGGCCATCAAGATCCAGAAAGGGGGTACCATGGAAATGTAAGCACACAATCAAGCATATAGAAATAATTAGAAAGTTTTCATTAATGAACTTCAAAACTTTGCCACTAATTGATCTTTATTTAAAAAAAAAGGTACATGTGGAAATTTCAACCCCGTTTACTTATAAATCGAACTCTAACTTCTGAAAGAAAATGTAGCTTAAATGAAAATGAGTTGAATGGGTCGAAATTCATCCAACTTGTATATTTAATGCATAATACCTTTTATTCAAAAAACGATATATGCTGAGGTATTGACTAACTATAATAAAATATAGGGAAAATGATTCGTACTTCAAACTTTACCTAAGCTTACGTACTGCCACTTTAAAAAAAGTTACAAATTAAACCTTTGAATTAGATAAA
>JAOXNX010000019.1:23147353-23163126 GCA_028566075.1 Solidago caesia
CCTGAATTTTATGATAAGTGTACAACTATTTAATGCACCTTATATACAGCCCTTAGGACTTTGTTTAGCAAAACCCTCATTATTATTATTATTATTATTATTATTTTGTCAAATGTATATAAGAGAATTTTTATAGTAGAATTTCGAATCTCTTCTTTACTTTTAAGCGACAAGGGGTTACAAAGTTCTTCTTCATGCGTAGATTAATCGAAATGGCATGTTTGTTTTTGTTGATTACGGATTTTGATACCAGTTTTGTGTTTACCGTCCTATAAAAGTAATTTCTAACGGTCATGTACAATACTTTACTTCTATTTAATCATAACCTTAAGGATTATGATTGATAAACTCTTTATTTTATACGATCCAATTCATTTTTATTTAATATCTATGTATTTTAACCCATTATATACGTTTTCTGGATTACTGAAATATTATCAAAATACAACGCACTATATGGAACAAAAAGTTACAAATGGGTCGACCACAAACAGAAATTACATCTACAAGGGACATAACGTAATATGGTTAATTGGTGAGGAAGGGACTTAACAACAACAACACAAACTAGCTAGGAGATACACAAATGATTTGATTTACTAATTACTAATAATAGTTTATTTTTAAGTTATATATTTTGACATTATATTATATTATGGATGGATGCCACCTACCAATTAATACGGTGACGTCCAATATTTTTCCATGTGGATCTGTACATAGACTCTCGTCGTCTTCTCTACCTTTTATATTTTAGTATATATTGTATATTATAGTATATATCATTATCATTATATTATTACCCCCACCATCTCAAGTTTTGTTTTACTCTCCACAACTTTATGGACAAAATGGAGGTATAGTATGAACAAACAAGCTGGTGAAATGAAATGGGTATTTGGGTGGGCTCAAAACTGTTTCAAACAATACAAAGTTGTGTATATATATATATTATATTATATTATATAAATAAACTATATATAAAGAACAAGTATGTATGTAGATACCAAATTAGCCTTCATATATAATTGTAGTAGCTATATGATCATGTTATGTATATATTTTGTCGATACATATATATATAGTAATTAATTAATGGAGTTCACGAATTAAGTCCATATATGTACGTTAGGTAGAATGTAATGTTATGAACTTTTTCATTATTCGGGTAACTTCATATATAAAAGAGAAAGAAAACAAAAATAGCCAATATATGGACTTAATTAAAAGAAAGAGATTCGATCGAAAGGGGACCAACTTCAATTCCATCGATCCTTAATTACCTTAAATGTATAGCCTTTGAGACTCCATTATTATAGACTTTGTGAAGTTAGTTTTTAGTAAGAAAATGATAAATGTGATATATGCCTGCCTAAACATACATCTAAAAAGGAGACCAGACGATGTGGCATGTAGTGATGATAAAAGATACTTAATTAATGGAGACCATGTTTCATGTAGTATACACTATATATGAATTAAGCATATTAGTTAGTGTTATGAGTTACTCATACGTAGAATATAATGATAAGTTTATAAAAAGTTACTATATATGATTTATAAATAAAATAAAATATGTGAGATGACAGTGTCATGATTTTGAATTTATAAAAGTCTACGGATGGTAAAAAAGACCAAAAGTGATGAAGTGATAGACCAATCATGAAAAGGGTGTCCGTTTTTCTATGCAGTGTCACAGTTTTAAGCTAGTAGTGTTTTTTTTTTCTTTCTTTCACCTGAAGACATTTAACTTGATGATACATTTGGGTAGATCATGAGATGAATGACAAAAGTATGAATATTTGTAGTTATGTTGGTACGAAAATCTAAAAGTTATTATTATTATTATCATTATTCGTGTACAGAGCATAAGGTAAAGCATTTAACTTGACATGATTTGAAAATACGTACGTTTGTATTGTATATCAACTTAAAGGATCATTTTGGATTATTTAGTTCTTTTTGTTATCATGTTTGGATTGATGAATGATGATGTGATATATAAAATAAAATTAAAAAAATAAGAAATTAGTCATGCATGAATAACAAGTCCATATTTCACAGAGTTGTACAATGTGAAATATGTTACTTGTATCGGTTATGCATGACTTATTTTGTAGTCATGCATAACAAGTTCACAAAGTTGTAGAATGTGAACTCTATTTGTATCTGTTATGCATGACTTGTGTCTTGTAGTGAACATATATATATATATATATATATATATATATATATATATGGGTCACCAGACCGAAACTAATCAAATAGATCGATCGAGGAAGAAAATTAATTAATGTTTAACAAACAAGGAAAGGGAAATGAGGTACCTAAAAGAAACAATTGCAGGAAGAGTTCTCTGCTTCAAGAGAAGCTCAACATCAGAAATATGGAAGGTAGACATGGAGTCCATACAAAGCTCAACAAGATCTGCACCTTCTTCTTTAGCTTTATCCATTAGCTTCACCATTTCTTCTTTGGTTTCACATTCTATTGTAGCACATACCAACAGTTTGTTCTTGAAACCCATTTGGTTAAATGTGTTTTATTTCTCCTTGCTTTTTGTGTGTTGGGTTGGGGGGAAGAGAGTATAACTGGGTTGCCTTATATAATAAGCAAAAAATAACATGTGTGTTGTGGATTCTTTTCTTTAATTAATAGAATCCTAATTTAATTGAAGATTTGCAATTTCTTGTGGCCTCAATAAATGGTTATTGCTACCTACCCACCCTGAGAGTTTGCCTTTTTCCTTAATGTTTGTCCTCATTATTAAGAAAGATGTGAATCTCGTTATCTAACAAACACATGTGGGAATTTCCAGTCGATATTAATATTACACATAAGGTCCTTATGCTTTGTCTCAAATTTCAAAATTAGTCCTTTATATTCAAAAATGATAAGGATTATCCTTTATTCTTGTTTCATTGTTGATCATTTATGTCTCTTAAACTTTTTAAATAACTATTTTACCCATTTTATCTTTATTTATAATGACCATCTTTGAACTTTTTTGCAAAACGACGAGGATCATTATTGTAACTCAATATAAATTTAATAAAAATAAACAATATTTATATTTTAATAAAATATTAACTTTGGAACAAAAGGAGTATTTAATATCTAAGATATTGTTTCGTAAATAAAAGACTGGAATGTTATTACATGAATAATGCATAGTTGATAACCACTATGACATTTAAAAAAAATTGGGGATGTAATTAATAAAAGAATGGACAATTTTGAGCTACTTTGTTGTAAATTATATTATATTACGTTGGACATATGTTTGTAAAGTCGTGTATAATAATTTTTCAGAAATTCCATTTTAGCTATCGAAGAATATCTGTAATTGAACTTTCTTTATCTTTTTCACAACTCACAAGTATATTTAGACCATCCACAACGGTGTTATTTTTATTTTGCATTAACACTCTTTCTCATTGGGATCTTGGCGCAAACGGTTGCCTACGACTCAAAAGCCAGCGTTTTGGATTCAACGTGCGTGGGTTCGTGGCGAGGGACGAGCTGAGCTATTTCTTTTGTTTTATTATTATTTTTTATATTTGTAACGGAAATTTATCTTTTTCTCTATGTATTTTTTAATTAATGTAAAGTTTTTATTTTTATTAATGTATTTAAATTTGTATTTTTATTAAAGAAATGTTTTTTTATCTAATAAAATGTGTTTTTTTAATTTAATATTAATAAGATGTATTTATTAATGTACTTGTCAAAAATACCATTTTACCTATCCCAGAATTTCTGATGTAGCAAAAATCATTGGACATTCTGTATTTTGTTTAAAAGTATACTCAAACTATTTTGCAAAAAAATACATTAATTTGTTATTTTTTTTTAGATAAAGAGAATTTTACCCTAATTCACTTTATATATACCAACAAATTAAGTTTTGGCGGAGTGGCTGAATACCAAACCTCTACCTCAAGCACTTAAGTAACATATCAAACTAGTCAAAATCGATTCTATTTTACCTTTTTAAAGTTAGAGAAATTCTTATTGTTTGCATACTTGTCTAAAACCACTAATAAGTTTTATTGTTTTGTCACTAATGCAATTGAAAAATATTTTTTCATGTTGTATTAACCCTCTTTGACTTGGTTTAAAAGTCAATTTTGGTTTAGCAAATCAAATGTGTTAACTCAATGGGTACAATGAAAGTGAGTGGCTTTAATGAAAACAATCGTATACTGGCTAAGGGTTGTCATAGAGGGTGATAGGTCATAAGGGGTGATAGGTCACAGAGGGTGATCGGTGATGGGGTGATCTACCTGCCGGACGGGCTCCGCCCGAAAATTAAAAAGTCGTCGAATATATATCGGATGACCTCTCTAATGAAAGAGAACGGAATTTTAAGAACACCCATATAATTATTATAGTTTATCGTTGTACGGTTTTGAGATAAATTTTTTTGAATGAATTAGATGAAATTAATGATTTATTGAGGTGAGGGAAAAAAAGAGGAAAATGTGTGATTGTGAATTGTCCTTTAATTTTCACCTTAATTATAGTTTGCAAATGAACATTTACCTACTGGCTAAACTGATAGTTTTAGAAGATTATATATGATTTTTATAACATTTATTTACACTATTATGTTATATCATAAACTATATAGTATATAATTTGTCATATTAACAGTATATTGTATATTAATATTGTTATGTCATATCACCTCAACTTACTTACTTTAATTATGTTATATTAGATTATATAAAAATCTTAAGTTACATTTCACGCATTGTATTAGGGTGGTTTTAGTGCCCTGGGTAAGAGAACGGTACACAGGGGAACACCGCCCCGCCCTCCCAGTATTGCAAGGGTGGTGACCAAATTGGGGAGGGTGCTCTCCGTTTTGCTCCCCACCCTCTCACCTTGCTTTTTCTCTTGTATCAATGGCTCTTTCTGTTTTAGAAAATAAAAAAAGAGAGTGTGAAAGGAAAGGTGAGATATTCCTTGTAAGTGGGGAGAGGGAAGGTTAAGGGAGGGATAGAAAAACTGAAGAGAGAGTGTGGAGAGAGGTGATACACTCCTTCCACCCTTATGTTATGTACTATCTTCGTCCAATTTTAAATGTTTTAATTTGACTTGTTGAGTCTTTCATTTTCAACTTTGACTGTAAATATTTTTTGTTGTATTACATAATACTTGATGTAACATATATGAATGAATTGAGTTTTAAATGTATTTTCATTGATATAATTTTCATCAAGTATTATATAAAACACAAACAAAAATATTTACGATCAGAGTTGAAAGAAAAAGACTCAAAACGTCAAATTAGGACATTTAAATTGAAACGGAAGAAGTATCATATTATCAACGTTATGTTCATAGCTATCGACTCGTGACTTTGACTCGACTTGAAAACTTGAACTTTTGACTCGTGACTCGAAACGTGACTTGACTCTTAAGAGTCAGGACATTTTTATATATTACATAATATACTAAAATTATATATATGTGACATATTTAGTAACAAAATATAAGTTGATTTTATTAATACATTTACCAAAATATTACATATTTGATAGTTTTGAGTCATAAACTTACATTTTATCTCCAAATTCGTACTAAAAGAATCAAAATACATATATAACAAACAAAATGATGTAACCATAAATATAATATATAATATATATTATATAGCAATCATTGATTCATTGTTCTTCTCCTAAATCGAATGAGTTTGCGACTTTCCTTGACTCGGACCGAGTCACACCTCGACTCGTAAGAGTCGGGAGCAAATAAGAGTCACCTAGAAAATCGTCTCGTTTTTGGCATAACTCAACTTGACTCATAAAAGTTGACCTGTGACTCGTAAGAGCAATGTTTTAAAAACCGGACCGGCCGGTTCGACGGGTTAGACCGGTGCGCGGTCAAAAGGCTGGTTTTTTAGCGGTCCGGTTCAATGGTTCGAACCGACCGGTTTTTCCGGTTCAACCGGTTTTGTATATTTTTTTATTAAAAAAATTTTCTTTTTGAAATTTTTATGATGATGTGTATACTTTAATGTTATTTTTAGTTGTTTGTGAACATTAAAACATATATTTTCTTTAGATTACAACTATTTGGTATTATTTTTGAATGGATTGTAACAAGTTTAGTAGCATTTTTATTTTTTTTTGTATAAAAAAAACCAAACGGTTGAACAGGCCAGTTCAATCGGTCCGACCGGTTCCACCGCTCGCGGTTGACTGGCCAGTTCGATAAAAATCCGGTTTTTAAAACATTGTATTTTACCAAGTGTCTTGATCAGATTGTTAGGAAAATTATTAGTCTGATTTTGTAAGAGAATATACTTTATTAATCTGGGCTAATATATATAGAGTTAGTTATTGTAAAACAAAACTTAATGTAAAACGAATAAGACAAGATCTAAACTGTTGGATCAATTTTTTTTTAACTAACTAATGGTTTATTTATTTAAGTTATTTATTTAATAATTAAGGGTTATAATTGACATTTTATATATTTAATTAATGATGATTTGTTTATCTAATCAATGCCTCCAAAACCATTTCCTACTCGTAAAAATAAGGAGTGTTAGTTTGGGTCAACTTAACAGGCCAGGGAAAGAAAATGCTTAATGTTTTGTCTGGGCTTAAGCAACTTAGACCGGGCTGTGAACCTGATATTCGAATGGATTTGGCCATGTCAGGGTGTCGCCTCGAGTGGAAGTTTTTTCCCCTTTGTCGTCACCCTTTTCTCCTTCTATTGTGGATCACGTACACGGTACACCTCTTTTTCTTACAATTTTCTGTGTTTATTCTAAATAAAATAAAACTAAATGGATGTCCGCACAGTGTGACGGCGTTGGTGGTAGCGGCCAAAATGTGGTGGCGGCGGTGACTGGTGGTGGTCGTGGCGGCGAGTAGTTTAAGTAATTGATGTAAAAGGGGTAGTGTAGTCATTTTTAGAGTTAAAAGCTAGCTTGTGTAAATTAATTCATTAAGGGCTAGGTTGCACCGGGACGGGTACGGTATCAGGGTACGGGGACGATACGGGAACGGCAAAACTCAAAAATCCAGGATACGGGTACGGCAAATATACGACAATAAAAAAATATATAAAATATATTATATTATAATTAAAAAAAAAAAGAATTTACTTCATTCCCAATTGATCTAATAAAATTTTTTTTAATTCAAACCCAAATCCCAATTGATCTAATATAATCCAAAGAAGGATTAAAATAAAAAAACATCAATAATATATGGACCAAATATGCCATATCCCTATAATACAAAGCCTACATAAATAATATCTTACACCTTTAAAATAAAATAAAAAATAAAAAGAACTATATGTCTTCGCTCATATATCTATTCTCTTTCTATCTATATCTATATCTATATTTCTATATAAAGTTGTAAGCAAAAAAAAAAAAGCCCAGAAGAAAAGAAAACTCACCCCTCAACCCCACACCCAACCCTTTTTCTAAAGCTCGTCGCCATGGTAACCCTATCACCGAAAAAATTAAAAAAAATGAAGACAATCCAATCCACCGGAAATAACTCTCACCGGAAACCTAAATGGGTTAGGAAACGTCCCCATATTCAATTGAAACGTCCCCAAACTCTTCCCGCCGTCGTCCCCGGAATTCGAGACGTCCCACAACCGTTTCCGTCCCCGACAAGTCCCCGGAACGGGTACCCTGACCTGACAGCCGTCCCCGTGCGTCCTAGATTAAGGGTATTATAGGTATCTTGGTTAATTAAAAAAAAAAAGCTTATAAAAGGAGAGACATTTTTTATTTTTTTAATTCTTTGTCCTTAAAAATGAGGGAGGAGATTGCTTTTCTATATATTAGTATAGATAATATTAATAAGGGTTAATTGCATAAATCATCCATGTGGTTTGCACATTTTCCTGGTTTTCATCCCTTCAAGTTTTTTAGTGGATTTCGTCTAAAATCCAAACTTTTTTTAGCACCTTAAATCTTTTTGAGGTATGTAAGGTGCTAAGAAAGTTTGCACACTTTCGTGGTTTTTATCGCTCAAAAGGATGTAAGGTGCTAAAAATTTTTGGATTTTGGACGAAATCCATTAAAAAAAACTTGAAGAGATGAAAACCACCGAAAATGTACAAACTACAGGGATGATTTGTGCAATTAACTCTAATAATAATTAATAAATCATTATTATTATTATTATGGAAAATTTTTGGTGTTGTAGGTAGGGATGTGCGTGGTCTGGTTTAACCGGTTTTAGCTGAAATTTTCAACCAAATCATTATAAACGGTTTGGCGATTTTTCAAACCAATCCGTCTAAATTGTTATGTTAAACCAAAACCAATTAATCCGGTTTGGTTTGGTTTGGTTAAGCGGTTGTACGTAATATTTAAAAATTTAATTATGTATACTAGCTAGAAGTCTTTGGGGTATTTTCTAGTTCACCATTAGTGTTTGAGTTCATTGTCAGCTAATAACTAATATACGTAGCATTCAAACATGTTTACTACTTTTTACTAGCTATAATTATTATATTTATAATTTATAATATTAACTATTAATATAAATATAAACATACTATTATTATATTTAAACGGTCCGGTTTGGTTTAATCGGTTTGTTTAATTTCTAAAACCGTAAACCAAACCGTAAAAATGGTTTTTGAAAATAGCAAACCGACGGTCCAATTTTTTGATTTCAACCCAACCAATCCGTCCAGTTACTTCTGTTTAAACGGTTTAGTTGGTTTCGACCAAACCATGCACATCCCTAGTTGTAGGTAAAAACGGAATTTTATGTTTATGTATATTACTTCAAGGGTAAAAATATAAGTTTTTTAAAATCCTTTCAAGATGGCCATGGTGCTGTTATGTTAAGACCTTGTTATTAAAAATTAAATTATAATTAATATATGTTATAGTTCTATTGTGATATTTTATATGACTGAACATTCATATACAGAAATCTTTTCACATTTCATAACTAAATTTTTTCGAGTAGCCTGATCTTCTTGTATGAGATTTAACTAAGTCGAGGAGCCATTTACAAGAATAATACTATGTTGGTGCTAGGCAATTATTTAGGCAGTTAATAGTGTAGTAAACCAATGTTCAAACTTATAAGCACGTAAATTTGTTCATACTTAAAAGTGCATGAATCACGTCTATAGAGTATAGACCCAATTTTTGTGCACTTCCCTTGGGTAGAGAAATTGGGGGTGTAGAATCGTCTTTACACTTATAAGTGGGAACAAACAAAACATTTTACGTACTTTAAAGTGTGAACATAATTTGATGTGTAAAGTAACTTTATATTTTATATTTGTACGCATTTATAAATGTAAATACTTTCTATATGTATTAAAAGTACTAATAAACTAACAACATTTTATACATGTTTTAAAAATGCATAGAAAAAGTGTGTAAAAATCAAACATTTGTTGCAGTGAAAGAGCAACTTTTGAAATCAATACAAAATAATCTTTAGCTAGGAGGTTTGCGTGCTGGCCGTCTGTTCAAGCTTGTTGTGGTAGTTGACCGGATGTTTTTGGCGTGTAACAAAGTTGATTCGTAGATGGAAATGTATGGTTCATGCCATATGAAATGGTGTTTTAGTACCTGATTTACAAAATATTAAAAGTGCCATTGCCCCTTTCTATACAAAATGTACAGTAATGCAGATGGTTTCATGCCATATATAATGCTACTTTACTAACTGATTTACAAAAGATTTAAGATTCCATTGCTCTATATACAAAATATATGCTAATGCAGAAGTTGTAGTTGGCTTTATCAGGCCAAACAAAACAAGTCAATACACTTATGGCACATTGGCTTCAATTGGAAGTCCCAAATTCTTAGCCAATAGATGTCTTAGAGTGGATACATGAAGAATTTTAAAAGGCTTTTGAAGTTTGACTTGTTTTGTTTGGTGATGGTCGTTATGGAAGCATCGAAGTTTGATCCTCCACAATGACATTGTGGAAAGTAGTCTTGTTGTTTTCCAATCTTTATCGTTGTCTTACACTTGGGTGTCCAGTCGTAATAAAAAGTCTAATGTCTCTTGGTTGTCTTGGTCAATGAGTCCGTCCTATCTATTGTAATTTTTTTGTAACTGTTTAATTGATAAAATTCATAGCCGTTAAACAAAATAATAATAATAAAAATAAAAAAAAATACTAATTTATGGATGTTTAAGGATAAAGTCCAAAGGATTTGACCTTGGAAATTTTGGATTGCAAGTGGATTATAGCAAAGGCAGCTCAAGTCGCTTTGGGACCTAAGTGAAATTTTAAAACGAGGTATTCACCCAATGACTTAAATTAGACATGAACCTAGCTAACTTTAGTGATCCGTTGAGAACAACACTTTTAGTACAATTATCAATGTAGGATAAATGATAAGATATCTATAATTCTATTAAATTTTGTAACCATTAATGGGCATAAAGAGAAAATCCAATGTGTGTAAACATATAAATTTGAGGCCTTTAAGACTTTAGGGACTAAAACCTCTTGCTTTACTTGATTTATCTTAAGCCCACTACTCTAACTATAGGAAATTGCATGTAGAAAGTGCGTGAACCACCATCTTAACCAAATGGATTTACATCATAGTAACAAGAAAAAACAAAATTTGGATTTATTGTATAGAATATAAACAAAATAATATGTAAAATGATTAAACCATACGATATTAAAATATAGTATGATTGTCGGCGTGACACAAAATTTAATATAAAATGTTCAAAAAAATGTTTTCTTTACACCAAAAATTAATGTGTTGGTTGGAAATGAATATTTATATCAAAACATCAAATTTTATGTTTTAGTGCATACAATACGTTACAGACACTGTTATAAAGCCGAGTCACCGGGACCTTAGTAAAGTTTTCGTCAAATTCTTAGTTTGTTAGTATTATCTTTAAATAATATTTTACTTTATATAAAGAAATTATTATTCCCCAATTCATATTAAAATTAAAAAACCAAGTTATAAAATGTCATAAAATAATTGAGAGACAACCTGACCCCCATGTTCTTGGACGGTATATGGTGGATCCCTGGTTTCAAAACCACCGGTTTCCTTCCCGAGCCAATGGTTTGTAGCAGAGATCACCTGTTTGCCAGACTGGATTACATTCATTAAAAGATATTGAGGTTATTATATTAGATTAGAAGGTATTCCTTCGTTTCATTTTTATTGTCCTGTTTTTATTAATTATCATTGATACACTTTTTTTTTAATACAAATTTGTCTTAAATATATGTATGGACAAAAATGACTTTTTTTTCTAAGTAAATACTTCTTAGTTTGTAGATATTTTTTGTGGACAATATTTGTAGGACAAAGAGTTGTTTTTTTTTTATATAAAAGGTAATCATGTTATGCATTTAATTTCATTTATACTTTGCAGTTTTTGTCTACACAAGTAACAGAAAATATGGCATTAAATCAAAATTACATTTTAGTTTTATTTTAATGGCAAATGTTAATTAGTTGTTAGTAATTCGTTTTCTAATCCATTTAGTAATTAGATGTAATGTTCGGATTTGAATCCGAAACATCTAGAGAGGCAAAGACTCCGACCTTTTAATTGACAAAAACATATCTCTACTTCTCTAGTTTCTAGCGTTAAAGTTTAAAATTCAAGACTTCGTTTGTCTGAGTTTCTCTCCTTGGGAAGCTCCTATTCTGTTTGTTAAGAAGAAGGATGGTTCGATGAGAATGTGTATTGATTACCGAGAGCTTAATAAGCGATCAGTAAAGAATACATATTTTTTCGCGTATCAATGATTTGTTTGATCAGCTGCAAGATGCTTCTCCTTTCTCTAAGATTGACTTACGGTCTGGGTATCATCATTTGAAAGTCGAAAATGCGGTTGTTTTGCTCTTTAGTTCTGAAGACTTTGTTTGTATGACATTAAATGAACTCCATATAATAATCATAAGAACGTATAGCATGCTTCCAGTCAGAAGGATAAGAATGTTAGATAGTGGAGGTGGATGGAATTTCTCATGGATTATAATTTTGAGATCAAGTAACATCTGGGCAAAGCTAATCTGGTTATACGTGTTTTGATTCACAAAGTGCAAGGTTCTACTTGCAAAAATTTCCTTTTATGGTCATTGAGGCTAAGTTAGGGTTGCTCGATAGCATCGAGTCAGCCCAAGTTGGGGCTCTGTAGGATGAAAGTGCGGTTAATAAAGGATTGGGTTTAGAGAAGGATAAGTTAGTGGATAATATTTGTGGTTTGAGGTATTTAAAAGTAGAATATGGGGGCCATAGTCCGGGAACAACCGAGAGTAGATGCTCGAGGATGCTCATAGATTGAGATATTCAGTTTATACATGTCCTTGTAAATGTGATGAGTGTGGAAGCCACTTGTCAGTGGCCTACTATAAAGTTAAATGTAGCGGGTTTTGTTAACATGTGTGTGACTGGTAAATTTGAGCATTTGAAGCTATAAGATAGTTTGCAGCCAATGATGATTCACCGAGTGGAGGTTGGATCATATTACCATGGATGTTGTTTTAGATTTCCCATGTCGCCGGGTCACCATGGACCAGTTAACTTAGAGAGTGTTCATTTCTGAGCTATTGATGAGACAACGTCGCTAGATGAGTTAGATATTATGTATGAGGACGAGACGGTGTCGAGGCATGGAGTTCCTTGGTCCCTGGTTTAGACAAGGAAGATTGGTTTGTATATAGATTTGGAAAGGGGCTTGAACGAGAGTTGGTGGAAAAGAGTTCGTTGAGTGCTGCCTACCGACCTCGAATTGATAGGTAGAGTAAGAGGACTATTAAACATTGGAAATTATGTTGAAATATTGTGTGATATAGTTTGATGGTGGGTGGATTCCCATATTTTGCGATCGAGTCCGCGTATGGAAGTCGTTAACATTCGACTATAGGGAGGTCATTTTATGGGATGCTTTATGGTCGAGAGTCTAGAACCCAAATATTTTTTGTTAGAATCGGTTAAGATACTTGACCGTATGAAAAAGAAGCTTCATAGGAAGCTCATTGACCTTGTGTTGGTTAATTAAAAAACTCAGTCGAGGAAAAGGCTAGAAGTGGGAGATCGAATATGTGATGAGGGGTTGTTACCCTTGATGTTTTCTAGAGAAATGATTCTAAGGACCGAATCCTTTTGGGGAGAAAATTTTATTAGCCTAATAGTTTTCCCTTTGACTTTGACTTTGTCGTTAGTCGACCGTCAATTTCTATTCTTTGACCGTTATTTGATTCATGACGTCATTAATTGCTTTAATTGCTAAGTGATTAATTTGTGTCATTTAGATGGTTAATGTGATATTTGAATAGTTGATATTGATTATGAGATGTTATTATGGTTGTCAGTTTACCATTAAGTGTTTGTTTGGTCGTTTGAGTTCCCCGTTCATTAGTAGAAGCGTTAACGGTCATTACTTTAAGCTAAGGGGGATTTTTTTTTGTCTTTTTTCAAATGGGGTCAAGTCTACTTAGGTATTAGGCAGCCCTAATCCCTCATTTGCTCCAGGTTTTTGTGTGTATATTGTATGTATGAGAGCCCCTTTGCATCCTCTTAGCATTTCCATTGATTTTGGGTCGAATTGTGATCGTTTGGTGCTTGCATTCAATACTCTAATCATCTATCAAGGTAATGATTGTAATCCTTGCTATTTGTTATTCATTTTCATTCATTTATTTCGTTCATACAATCATACCTGGTCTTGATGAGTGGTGGTTGATAGAAATCGTTTTATTGATAGCTTCGGTGATTTCGGGTCAACCGGTAATAGTTATTGCAATCGATTGGTATCTTGAGATTTCCTACAGGTATGAGCATGTTGTGTATGACATTTTGATGATTCAATAGGTCCAATATAGGTTTTATTTTTGGTCTTGATCATATGTGGTCAATTGTTATCATTTTAATTCTTTTTCATTGATTCGGTAACCAAATAAATCAAGCATTGTTTTGTAAATCGTTTGGGGGATGATTGATGGTGTCAAGCCATCAATTGGCCCTTAAACTAGTCTATTCTGATATGTAAAAGTCATGGGTGGTATTGGGATTCGTTTGGTATTGATTTGGAAAGAAAACGAAAGAACTTGTTGTTTTTGTAATGGTCGTGACATGACCATATTGGTCATGTCGCATCTGAAGAGCAAAACCTAGGTTAAAGATGGTTTTTCTGAATGGTCGTGCATGTCGTGACCATTTTGGTCATGACGTTGCATCGCATCCGCAGACCTGAATATTTTGTTTGACTCTCATTTTGATCGTACTCTCATTCTTGGTTGTCGGGAACTTCTCTTAAGCATGGTAAACCATTTGTGTTTGGTTGTGAAGCCCCGGAAGGTAAGATAACTACCTTTTGACATGAAGGACACAACGATAACTTAGTTTTTATATTAAATGATTGTTAAACCCCCTTCATATGTCTGTTAAGATGTAGAAACTTATTGGAGGGCTTATGGTTGATAATTATTGCATGTTTTGCCTTAGTTAACAGTAGTTGCTAATGATATGCATGCTATGATTGTTGTGGTGATAAACTGATTGAGATGATTGTTTGCATTAATTGTTGATTGTTTGGCTTTTACATATAGTTCACTAGACTTGGCAGACTTGCCATGTCACGTGCACGATAGGAGCCCTAAAAGATGTTTGTGCGTTGATGTTTGATACTCGAGTATAATTGATGTTTGAAAGTATTGAGCTCAACCCATGCTAACCCTCACGGGGGATAGTGTGTTGACGGTTGCTATCGTTTGGGGTATTCATGATAACTCTGCTACGACTCAATCACGTTTCCTAGAGTTTGCCGTGGTGGTTTGGACTGGCCATCTTGATGTTTGTAGCGGCTTACTCGTGGATTGAGGTACCCTAAAGGTCATTTGACCTCCGAAAGGATTACCCATCATGTCGGGAGTGAGGTACCCTAAAGGTCATTTGACCGCCTACACACAACCTACGTTTGCTTAGAGTGACATAAGTCACATACCTTTGTTGTGGATAACCTATTGTCGTTAACGTTTGAGATGCTTGTGACGTTTGATGAGGTTGCCAGGCACATATAGGGATATGAGATGCCTATTGCTGATTGCCGTTGATGTTTTTTGTTGCTTGACATACGTATGATCATTTGAAAAGATGTCTGAACTAGCAAATGTTTTTATACAACCTGTGGTTATCTTACTCGGTTCTTTAAAGCTGACACTTGTTGGTTAAAATGTTGTGTTTCCTCAGGTTGGTCTCTGAAGTTGCTTAGAGTGAGGCTTGGATAGAGTGATGCTTTGATGTAGACTTTTATAACCTTAGCATTGCCTCACTTATTTAGATGATAGTTATTACTTATGTTGGTTATCCTTTATTAATGGTTGTTATAATCCTTTATTAATGGTTGTTATCTTTGAATGTGGATTTCTTTTATTACTGTTCTGATGCTATGAAGTAACGCCAAATGTTTGAAAACTTTTCCATTAGGAAATGATTAAGTTTTTAATGAGATGTTTTCGCAATAAATGGTTATTTATTTAAAAGTTTTTGAAATCCATATTTTATAAAGTTGGGTATTACAATACATAAATACCTATATATATATATATATATATATAGACGAATGCTTGCGCGATGCGGCGGTGATGGTGGTGTGGTGGTGGCGGTGATAGTGGTGGTGGTGGTGGTGGCGACTGGTGGTGGCGGTGGTGGTGGTGAGTAGTGTAGGCTATTGATGTAAAGGTTATTGATGTAAAAAGGGGGTAGTGTAGTTATTTTAGGAGTTAAGGGGTTGATGTTGTAAATAAATTTCAT
>JAOXNX010000019.1:23220606-23240416 GCA_028566075.1 Solidago caesia
CAACAAGCCGTCATCACAATCCCTCTAACTATGATCTTCTTCCATTTAGAGCCGTGAATCGCATCTGACAACTTCAAAATATCTTTAATCTCGAACAGGAAAATAGGCTCCAAACGACACCAACTTTCAATGAATTGCCAAACGCCATTGCTAAGTAAACAACCCGTGAACAAGTGTAAAGCCGATTCCTCCTCCGAATGACAAAACACACAGGAAGCATTTACCACATTGATATTTCTTCTACTTAGCGCTTTCTTAGTTGGTAACCGATCCATCTCTAGTCTCCATACATGAATATTGACCTTTAGCGGAATCCATTAACTATCTTAATAACATTGTATGAATTGTGTGAAATTAACCTCATGAACGAAATGTGAAAAAAAAAAAAAAAGATAAAAAAGCCAAAATGTATGCTTACTTAGTGTATACTGTATTTTGTTAAAGTTTATTATTCCTCCAAAAACATTAATTACTTATTGTAACCTTAATTAACTACCATTGTTATTACTTATCAATTCCAATAGAAGGATTGCTATCAGCGTCTTTCAATGTTGACTTGGCTTAGGAAGACCTAAGTTCAAGTCTGAATAAGCATCGAGTTTTACCATTAATCCGTCGTTGTGTTCACGGGTGGGCGGGTTGATGGGTTTTCTCCGGACCGTGAAACTAACGGGTTGGACTCCGTCCGGCTGGATTGGACTAGCTGGGGATAGCTTTTAGTCATCGAGTTATCTCGGACGGTATTCGGGCTATAAATTGTTTAGTTGATCATTCAAAAAAAAATTTAAGTTAAAGGATAAAATTGACATTTTATGGATTAATTACTTCATTAATTCCATTCCAAAAGAATAACTTCTTAAATTATGAATTAAAGGGTAATAACTAAATTGTAACACGTTTAATAAATGGTAAACAAACATAAGTTTGCTAATCCTTTCAAAGCCTTCTTTTGATGATCAGGTTCAAGATGACGGGTCGAGATTTCTCAACCCTAATACGTCCCACTAAAACTTTCAAGTTAAAAATCTCATCCCTAACACGTGACCTACTAACCAGGACCCAACTTACGTGACCTAATTAATACACAAGTTAATCCATATGCTGGGTTGGTGGGTCAGCTTTTGTTCATAATCCTATTGTCATTTCCTCGCCAAAATTACACGTTTAAAAACACTTTAACAAATAAATACATAAAATGTAATAAAATAATTAGATTGCATAAAGTACACGATAATCATAACATTATTAACTTGTACTAATATATGATAACCAAATTTGTGATATGTATACATATATTTTTATTTTTTTAAAGAAAACTCATTCAAAAAATATTTGGGTTCGTTGGTCAACCGAGAAGTTTAAGACATCAACCACCCCTAAACTAAACAAATTTAGATGGCCTAAATATTTTTATGCACCTAAACATTTTGTTCGATATATTCCCAAAAAATGTAAAGTAACGAATACACCATTCTTTTTTGGCATTAGCCATTATCACCCCACAAAAATAGCTTCACTCAACTCCCATGTCATAATGAGGTACGTTGAAGGCATGATTTCAACCCAATACTGTAACATCCATAATTTTTATTTTATTTTTTTATAATGAAAAGTGAATGTGTGGCTGTCATATACTCAAGATAGGTATAGAACCCTTCACATACCAATTTTTTAATATTTGTAATACAATAAATAAATGACCCGGACCCCATGAATTTTTTAGATTAAAAAACTAAGATGTGAGGAGGTTCTATACTTAAACTAGGTACATGACAACCTTATATTCACATCCCTCTTTTTATATAGATATACTCAAGATGTCAGATATAGTTAAAGACATATAATTACACACATATGTACATTCTCAAGTACATGTACATACTCATTTCCAAAACTAACACTTATAACCAATATATAAGTGCAGATTTTGATATTATGCCCCAAAAAAAAAAGTAATGGACATACTCACTTTACCATTTGTCCTATCAACACCCTTACAACTCATGACCCATTTGGCCAAAAACTTATATTACATTCCAATTTTTCATTTGGACAACTACATATAAACATTACATTTACTAAAACTGTTAAGACACTAAATAAACTTATAATTATACACATTTTTACAATAAACGACAAAATTCAAAGATTTAACGCAAGACACGTTTAGAGACAAGACTGTCTACATCTCATCCCCCATACCCTGCTTATGCAGAGATTGGGTACTGTTGTTGTTATTGTTGTTGTACTCGTTTGGAGACAAAATGGGCAACTGGGGAGCTCATGGTCATTGGATCTTCTAACCTGTCAATTTCAATTATGCACGTGCTAAGACTCTTACCTCAAAAGCTTTGACAAGATTCTCAACTTCTATTTGGCCAATTCTTTTCCAGTTGAACTTCCTTCTCATATAGAATAGTAAACAACTAAAACATTAACCAAATTGCTTAATGAATACATATGCAATATAATTTATAATCTAGTCATTATTTACACATATTAGTATAAGGTTGATAACATGGTTTCCCATGTCATCTCCATATACTAATTTTTCAATAACTTCTTATCTTACTATACCTATAAGTGAGGATAAATGAATCCTACGTGGCATTCACTGAACATATCCACATCATTGCTTACGTGGCTCATCAAGGTTATATTAGTCCTACGTGGCACTCATCTAGCCTATCCACCTCATCCCTTACATAGCTCCTGATATCAAAAATTACAACAACTAAGAATGAACATTTAATTAAAATATAAAAAAAAAATCATGTGTATACAAAGATTTCCTGGGTTGTGGGTGTGAAAGGTAAACACTTTTGCCACTTAACCAATTATATAATATTGTAAGGTTTTTATTCACCCTTTGCTATAAAGTTTTACTACCAATTGAATACATTGCTATATTTGACTTTTTTTTTCCAAATTTGAAAACAATTTGAACATTTAAAAAAGTTGTACTCCATAAATAAACTTGGTTAGAATAATTAAAAAACAACTTTTCATAGCTTCATCACTGCAATAATATATATTCGTGCTCAATAATTCTCTTTTAGATTCGTTCACTACAATAGTATATATATTAGATATAATGATTATTGATACAAATACACTGAGGTTTGTTAATAGAATTTATATGGGATTGAGCGTAAACTGGGTTGGGCCATATTACATTAATTTGGAATGAGCTATTCTCAAAAAGTAAAACTAGATTTCCTAACTCCCCAAGTTCTTATTTTTATAAACCCATTTTTATTTAACAGTACTTCCTAACTAAATTTCTCTTTTCATTGTTTTATTAAAGTTGAATTCACACTTTCACATACTCTTATTATCTCATTGTTTAGTTTTTTTTTCTATTCATGTTCGGTTTTTTTTAAGCACAATCATACTATTGGGTTTGTTTAGGAAGCACAATGATACTATTCGTTAGACCCACTTTTTTATCGCTGTCAAGTAATTAAACAGTTTATAATGTTTCGGATTATCCATTGACCACTTTACTTTGCTTTATCAAGAGTTGAAAACAACTCAAGGTTTTGATTTGCGACAATGAAGGTCATGTTACAAACCAAACAACAAATGTCGTTTATAAATTACCGAACCGTGCATCGCACGAGTTCTAACCTAGTATATATATACTGGATTATACTCCGTCCATGGGACGGGACATATAAATAATTTAATTATTAGTTTTGAATATAATTGATGGTATTAGCCTGACTCCGAATGATTTTTGGTGTTTGTTATTTTACACATAATAAACGTCTGTACATGTGTTTTTACATATTATTCGCTCTTAAAATAATAAAACTTTATATGTTAAAAAAAAGAATTTAAATGAATTATTAGATTATTAAGCTTGAAGGTTGGAAAAAATAATATCATGCTTAAAATACATGTCCTTATATATATGTGTGTGTATAATATATATATATATATATATATAGGTATTGTACCAGGTTACTGTGCGAGTGAATCACTAATATGCAACTTAAATATTACCAACATACAGTGTCGATAGGAAAACATACAAGTTAACAATTTCTTTTTCTATCGACACTGTATGTCGGTATTAACTACGATGTATGTTTAACATACAACTTAACTATTACTAGGGTAAATTACACGAATGGTACCTGGTGTTTGTACCATATGACACTGGTCATATCCCGTAATTTTTTTTTACCCGAGACATACCCAACTTTTCCAAATATGCACGCTGACCATACTTAACCCTAACGGAGGCTAGGTATGAGGTTAGGTATGGTCAGCGTGCATATTTGGAAAAGTTGAGTATGTCTCGGGTAAAAAAAATTACAAGGTATAGCCAGTGTATTTCGATACAAACACCAGGTATCATTCGTATAATTTACCCTTATTACTAACATGCATCTTAGTTCTAAAAAGGAATAACAATACACAAAATACTTAAAATATTTTTGATATCATTACTTTAAGCTACCATTTCATATACACAGAACTAACATCTTATTAATTATAAAAAGGAAATTGGTTATTAATAACTTTTTCGCAACTTTAATTTGGATGCCAGGTGTGAACAATAACCAATTTACATGGTGAAAACAACATGATCTATACTCCTTTAAAAAAAGCTAGACGGATGCCCGTGTGATGCGACGATGATGGTGGTAGCAGCAGCGGTGTGGTGGTGACAACGACGGGTGGTGGCGGCGGCGAGTGGTGGTGGTGACGGCGGCGAGTAGTATAAGTTATTGATATAAAGATTATTGATGTAAAAGGGTAGACGAATTTAATTGTTGTTCAGTTTCAATCGAATTTAACTGTTGTTTAGTTTCAACCGAATTTAACTGTTGTTCAGATTCAACCGAATTTAACTGTTGTTCAGATTCAACCGAATTTAACTGTTGTGCAGATTCAATTGAATCTAACCACTGTTGACCGAAAATAACTGCAGTTGACCAAACCGAATTTAACACACTGAATTTACCAGTTTGACCAGTTTTGACCGAAAATGTTCCAACAAAATTTAACCAAATTTATGGGAATTCAAGGTGATGTTTTTAACATGAAATGGTATTTTTCAAAACATAAATGTAATGTTTATAAAACCTCATTTGCTAGAATTTTGATAAAGATTAGAAAACTTAATAAGTTTTGATAAAAATTGTAATAATAAGACTTGTACATAGGTTTCTCATCAATGAAACATAAAAATTTGAAAGTTTTAGTTAAAAAAGACACTTTTAAATATGGAACTCTAGATGATGATGATAAAACCGAAGATTTAAGTTTAAAAATCGAAATCATTAGCTTTTAGAAAATCTAGTGACTTGATTCAAGACAAGATTATATTGTTGATAAAAAAAAAATGACATAAAACTTACTTTTTTGTTGCTTTTTGGTGATGTATGAACCAAAAATATGTAAAGAATTAAGAGAGGAAAGTAAGTAAATTTTGCTAGTAACTTTGATTGTAAAATCATAAAATGAAATCAAATTTGAGTTTTGTTAGTTGGAAATATGACTCATTTAGCTAGGAATATCCTTGTTAAGACAAGTGTCCTAGTTGGTGACTAACCAACTTGATTTAATGTAAATAAAACATTCCATTATAAGAATTAGTGGAAAATGACACCAAAATCCACTAGCAAAAAAAATAAGATTCGGTCGAAATTAACTTCGGTCCGACTGAATCCAGATTTTCGACTACAGTTTGTTTAAAACCGAACAACGAATGTTATATTAAGTTTCTTGATTGAAATTTCTCTAGACAAAATAAAAAGTCATCAACAATTATAGGACTAACCCGTTAAAGCGCTAAACTTACATTGATCTAAAAATTTACGTGTCAAGATATCAAGATGAAATTTCAAGAATGTAAAAATGACATTTTACATAACGGACCTAAATACTAAATTAGACGGACGTCACACAACAAAAACACACATATTTCGTAATGCAAACACTTTTTTTCTTATTGCAAACTTTTTTTTTTCTTCGTGGATGTTCTATTGCTTTTAAATAAATACATATTTCGTATTGCAAACATTTTTTTCCGTAATTTAATTGCAAACCTTTTTTTCGTGGATGTTCTATTGTTTTTTTCGTGGATGTTCTATTGCTTTTAAATAAATAAGATTTTTTTGGAACGATGTTGTTGCACTGCATTTTGTTTTTTTTATATGTATTCGAAATTGCAAAATTTTGAACAATTTTCGTATGCAATTTTTGTCTGGTTGATTTTTTTTTTCTTTCTAGCTGTTAGCCCGTCTGCATGCTTTTTTTTTTTGTATTATTATTATACAAAAGAAACATACATATTTATATGATCAACTTTTGAGAAAACATATCTACGATGAAGTGATTGTGATATTGCCTTTAAAGAAATTAATATTTGATATGATAAATTTTTGATTAAATATATATGTGATAAAGTGATTTTAATGTTGTTTTTAAATCAATCGGTTATGAATTTGTTTGTGATTGCTTTGGTCGTGTTATTATCCTTAAAAATTGACAATAGATCATTGCGGCAACTCCCTGGGTGAACTCTAGTTCTAGAGTTCTAGTTAATATCACATTGTATGAAATAAATGAATAAAAATAAAAAGTAGATAAAATAATACTCGTAGAATCTTTACTTAATAAAAAGTTAATATCACTTGCCTAAGGCCTTGTGTACAAACAACAAATAAAAATAAAAATGGTAATAATAATAAATAGAAAATAGAAAATAAAAAAAGCGGCAGCTGTACACCAAAACCAGAGTCTCCTCCGTTTTTGTTTCTTTTCATCGCTCATCGATTTGATTAAGCTTCAAAACGATCCAACCCCCAATTTTGTTCATAGATCATCAATTCACTCAAGCTCCCAATTTTTATTTTCCGTATTTGTTATTATTTTTTTAATAAAATATCAATTATTATTATTTTTTATATTTCCGATCTTGATGTTTTGAGAGAATTCCTTTGTGGGTTTTGATGGGTTTTCGTTTATTTGAAACGGGTCGATGAGATTTTTAAGTTTCATTGCGGTTTGTTCAAGCAAATTTTAATTCATTCATTAAAATTATATATATTTAGCCTATATATAATATAATATAATAATAATAATACATATATTTTTTTATATATAAATTTTTGTGGGTTTTTGGTTTTGGATGATTTCTGTTGGGAGTAGAGATGATAGGAAGGGGTTAAGTTTCAGTTATGGTGTTGAAGATATGGATTTAGAAACTGAACTTGAAGAAGGAGAGGCTTGTTTTCAAAACAACAACAACAATAATATTAATATTAATAATAATTATAATAATCATGATTATGATGATGATGAGGATGATGATGATGACAATGATTCAACAATTGACCCTGATGTTGCTCTCTCTTATCTTGTAAGATTTTTTTTTTATATATTTATTTGTAAAATTGTGTATTAAATAGTAAATGTGCATTGTTTTTGAGCTATTTTGATGTCTTTAATGGTTAGATCTATGTTTCGATGACTTGTATGTATGTAATTTGGTTTGTTTTTGAGTATGTATGTATCTGATTGTGTGTATTGGATTTTGTTAGCTACATTGTACCTTTTTTATATCTTTTAACTTCGTTTTGGAAAAGATCATTGGAAGCTTAGTAAGTGTTTTACATTGGTTAAACCTTATGTAAGTGTAATGGTTTGGAATTTTAGAACGATTACTCTTTGAGTTGGCTTTTGTACCTTGACTTATGATATAGAAACGAGTGATAGGTCACTAATTGAACTTATGTGTGTTTATATTTGTGATGTGAATCTATCTTGGGAGGATAAAAATTCATGATATGTGAATTATGATAGTGGTGTATTTATATTTATATTTATATACACGATGTTTATGTTTTTGTGCCTATAAAGTCATCTTATAATTCATATACTGTAATAAATTTGTATAATAAATACATTAACTTAACCCTTGTCGTTCTTTAGTCATTAACTGACAGTTAGCGAGATTCATATAGTTGCCTTGGCATTGTCTTTTGAATTTATGTAGTTATTCATGGTAATTGTTAAGTTTTGTTTTCTTCTTTTGAAATAAAGTGGCGTTAATGTGACTAATTTTTTTGAGTTTACACTTTATCATATTTAATGACATGCAATGTTATTCTCATCTTATCCAATCGAAGAGGGTATTTCTTTGTTTTCATAAATCATCTTGTTTTAATCGTTGAAGGATGAGAAACTTCAAGATGTGCTTGGACATTTTCAGAAGGACTTTGAAGGTGGAGTTTCGGCTGAAAATTTGGGTAAGTTAAAGAAGTAGCAGATCGTTGGTAACTCCCCAACTAAAAGTGCTGGAATGCTGATTCTAGCATTTGTACCTTATTTGCAGGGGCAAAGTTTGGGGGATACGGTTCTTTTTTGCCCACTTATCAGCGTTCTCCTGCTTGCCCTCATCCAAAGACGCCACCAAAAATTCCTTTCAGTAATGCATCCATATCTCCGAACGATCTGCTTATAGAGGTAGTTTGTTGTGTTATGATTATAGGGTCGTCTATAATCGGGGTATAGTTTGTGCTTATGTTCAAAATTAACTTGGTGTTCATATGAATAACCCTATAATCTTAACATATTGAACATCCACTATTATTGTCGTACTATAGCTCCTTTAATGCCATAGTTAATGGCTGTTTACACTTTAGTAGTCTTTTTGAATTCGTTAAGGTGAACTATATGGTTCATTCACATTATAGCACTTACCCCTAAGGAGATGCCTGTGGTCCACTTATAAAATATTTTTGGATTTTGTTGACATATGAGAAACATTTACTTCTATTAATGAGCTTTTTCACTGTCCCATTGATAAAAGTGATTCATAGAGGAGTGGACAAATTCTCTTAAAGTTGAGAATTTTCAACTGATGCCTACTTAATCAACAAAATAGGCATACCTACATGATCTATTGAAAATGCTCAGGCATGCCCTACACTAAAGATCTTTAGTGTTCAGTAATGTAAAAAAATAAACTAATAATTGTTTGTAAGCATTTTCCAAAAGGATATGTTATGATAGTGCATACCCTAATCAGATATAGTCTAATTGGTGTAAATGGACATTAATGATGAGCTGTGGTGGTTCGTGGTATCTGTGTGTTGTTTTGTGGGGAAGGTTTGGGATTTGTTGATATTTTCACAACAATGTTGATTTCTGCAAGGGGACTTGTGCTTTATTTTGCACAAAATATTCAATTATGTTCCTACACAGGGTGGTCGTCATCACCCAGTTTCTGTATCAAATGCCTCTATACCAACAAGACATGGACTACTTTTGACTGGTGGTGTACCAGCAGCACCAAGGGGTCCGTCAATGAATGGTAAAGTGAAACAAGAAATGCACATGTCATCTGGTAAGGGTGGTGACAAGTTCACTTCTAATGGGCAACAACCCGTTAACATTAACTTTGCCAACACTTCTGACCCGAAGTCACTAAAGGTTCGGATCAAAGTTGGATCAGATAACTTGTCGACTCGAAAAAAGGCTGAAATCTACAGTGGACTTGGCCTTGATGTCTCTCCTTCATCTTCATTGGAAGCCAGTCCCATAGATAGCAATGATTTCTGCCATGTGCCTCATGACATCCCTCGTGATGAATCCCCCACTAGTATTCTCGAGGTTCGTAAATGTTCCTAACATTTTTTGGTTATTTGTATATTTTTCTTGAGGTGACAAAATGGACTTGTTAGTTGAGTTCAGTAACATGTTAAAACGGATAGGTTCGGGTTGGGATGACCCACCGACATCTTATGTCCATTTTTCGTTGAATCATATGATAACTTATGTATTAAGTACTATTACAGAAACTATACTACCTCAATAATTGTCGATTTCTTTTAGAAACTGATTTAAGAGGTGGCAAGTACAGTCGGGCTTTAGGTGACTTTTGATTTTGACCCATTATGTTAGTTAAGTTATTAAGGTTTACTAATTTGACCAGTTTGAGATAAATATGACCCGAATCGATCCATTAGGTAAATGGGTCGAAACTTCCACCTCTATTGTCTGCTAAAACCATACTAAGATATCATTTTTTATTTTGATTCTGCAACAGATGATGACGTCATTTCCAGTTCTTGGAGGCTTATTGTTATCCCCTCTCCCCGATGATCTCTTATCCTTGACTGAAAACGAAAAACGAGAGGATAGTAGTAGTGGCTCCGTGCACAAACAAAGCCAAGAAAGTACTTTTAAAGTTGATAAATTTAATTCTAAGGCTGGGAAACTTTTATCTGAGAAGAAGCCAAAGATCGAGAATAATTATGCTCCAGTGGAACCAGTAAATGGAAAAAATGTAATGAAAAAGGTAGCCGACAATAATTGGTCTGGTGAAGCACTTGTTTCCAATGCTTCAAAGTTTCCTCTTCTATCAGATACACAGGGTAATGCTTTGGATTTCAGAAAAGGTGCTGCCTTTAAGAGTGAACCATCTGTTGTACCAAAAGAAGAATCTCCGGATCTGGTTAACCATGATGATTTTCGGATAGAGAAACCTTACAAAAAGGAGGGTTTGGTTGGAAACTCAACTTCTGATGAGAAGGTTATTAATTTGCCTACAAAATCTGAGTCAGATGTTTCAAAAAGTGGTAAAGTTCTTGATAATGGATTGGCAAAGCCTCCAAAGCAGAAGGCGGCTCAGGGAGCTACATCACATGAAAAAGATGCTACGACATTGATGATGTCATCTTCTGGAAGCAAAAAGAAATCAAATGGAAGACAAAGTTTGGAAAATGGTTTTCAAGGTGTGGAGGATTTGAAAATGAGTTTGAAGAATGATTCTTCTTCCAAAAATAAGAACTACCCTTACAGGTCGAAAGTGAAAGATCCAAAACACAATAATGGAAAAGTGAGGGAAACATACAAAGATTTCTTTGGGGAACTTGATCCTGAACTTGAAGATGGTGATGACATGGCATTGGAGGATAAGTCTTTGATGGACAAGCCAAAGAACCAGAGAGTGACTGAAAAAGGTACTTTGGAAAGTGACGTTTTGTCGAAAGACAGACCAAATGGAAAAAAGGGTCCAAAACCATCTTCGATAGTATATCCCGTGGTAGGCCCGGTGGGACATGGTGTGCCTGTTCCTGATGCAGCTTCTGCAACAGTGACTGCCGAAGTCAACGACCATTGGGTTTGTTGTGACAAATGTGAGAAATGGAGGCTTCTTCCACGCGGTGCAAGTCCAGGCAGCCTTCCTGAGAAGTGGCTCTGTAGCATGCTCGATTGGCTGTAAGTTCTCCTTTTTCCCTACAATTGTAAAGTTATTGTTTCTCTTTCTTGGAAGAGTTATTGACCTTCAAACAACCATCAGTGCCTTGCAAAAAATAATAACGAGAGAAACATTTAAGTTTGCAGAAGTCAGTGAATTTGGGCAAACAAGTGTCAAGCTTAATAGTTATTTGAGGTGGTGAAATGGGTGTGTTGGTGGGTTGGTTGACGGGTCAAACAGGTTCGTGTCAAAACAGAAATTATTTATTAAGGGTCAAAATGGGACATGTTGACCGCATAACACTTCTTTTGCTCATTTTCTTTTTGGTTTGAAGATTTTATTGTAATTATAAGAATATATTCTCTTTATTAAAATGATTTGGGAGGCTATAAGCATTAGAATACATTTACCATATTTTTGACTCGTTTGACATATTTCCTTTTAGCATTTGGTTTACCTGTTTTACATGTTAGCCATGAGATATACCCAAATCTCTCATTCTTTCAAACCTTTCCGTTCCTTTTCTTACAAGAGTAATGGTTAAAACCCCAGTAAGATGATTCGAGAAGCCACCAATCTTTCTTGAGATTGACAACTGTTTACGGGGGAGGTTGTTTCTGAAAATACATCGCTGATAACTTAGTTTGTTGTATTATACAAAAATGTTTTTTATACTCGATTCTTTCGTGTCTCAGTATTTTAAACATTTGTTACATGGTTAGGCCTGGAATGAATCGGTGCAACATCAGTCAGGAGGAAACTACCAAGGCTATAGCCACTCACTTTCTTGGCCCAACTCCTGCAGTTCCTGGAGCCTCTCAATCAGGAGTGATGGTGACTGACCCTCTACACCTAGATCAACGACACCCACCTTTTGGTCAACCAGTTGGTGTGAAGAAAAAACATGGAACAAAAGATCTACCAAACGAACCAAAGCTGGAAAGACCTTCATTGTCTTCTAACTCTACAAAAAGGAACCTTCAAACCTCAAATAAAACGAGAAGCTTAAATGGTGCCAACCAGTCTCCTCTTATTACGGAACCGGAATTTCAAGATTCTGGCCAGTCGAGTAGTTTGATTGCAGAAAAGCACAAAATTAAGCATAAAGAAAAGAAGAAACTACGTGAGAATTTTGTGGATGAAGGTATTTTTCATGAAAGCTGATTTGATATATTCTTGTATGTAGATGTGGCAATTTCAACTCATTTACCTACAAATGGACTGATTTGGTTTATGTTTTATCTCCACGGAGTAAAAAAGGCTTAACTAAAAATGAGGTAGAGGTCCAATGGGCTGAACATGTCAAACGCTATCGTAAGTATAATTAAATGCATAAAACCATCTGAATTGCTTTACTAAAATGATATGTTTCCATTGTAAATTTGTGATAATATGCGGGGGGTTTTCTTACCATTTTTAACATTAGTTATTTTTTAAAAGAAGTATTATGTTGTTCATCTCAACCTGGCCCAATCTATTCTGGCATCGTTTGACCTTTGTTGAACCCACTTGACGTGTCCATTTTGTCATCTCTACTTGTATGTTCGTTTAAGAATTTTTTATTATCAAGTATTCAATGCGTATCTTGTTGGTTCTATACCTGCACAGGTAATAATGCTCTTCAATTGAAGATTAAGAACAGAAGAGAGGGCAGTCAAGATTATTCTAGAGATTCCAAGAAAGTCAAAACGGATGATAATTGTCGGACGGATAAAGATGGGGCTTCTGACTATGGTGGAGCTGTCTTTAAGGCAATTAATTGCGCCAATACTGATTTACCTTCAAAGAAGGACCATCGAAAATATGATGACCGCCCCAAAGATACAAAATCCACCTCAAAAGATTTGGGCATAAATCCCAAAAGTCAAAACGAAATATGTGAGGAAAGAGATACTGCAAGAAAAAGGAAATCTAACGAATTTGATGATGCTCAAGTAGAAGAAACGAGCGAAACTGGACAAAGGAAGGGGAAAAAAGCGAAAATACCCGAGTCCCGGGAGGAAGAAAAAGGTAGACTTCTAGATAATCCTAGAAGAGATGTGCCTGTGCATACTTCATTGGCGGCAACTTCAAGCTCTTCAAAGGTTTCCGGCTCTCATAGAACTAAAACCAATAACCATGAAGCAAAAGGGTCACCGGTGGAGTCAGTTTCTTCATCTCCTTTGAGGATCTTAAATCCTGGTAAGTTTACATCTTCAAGAAGGAACATTGAAGATGTTAATAATTCTCAAAATCATGCGAGTCCTAAAAAAGATTGGGAGGACGATAGAGGAAATTACCGATCAACCAAAAAGGAATTAGATGTAGTGGAATCTTTAGAGAAGGCGGAAATTGTACCTTCTGTTGAACTTGAAACCTTAGGGGCACAACTGGCGGTCAAAGGCCATACTGCAGAAAGGAGAAAAAGTGGGAAAGGATCATCTTCAAGATCTAAAGAAAAACACAGGAGTTCTAAATCTGATATTGAAAAGGTTAATCTTAAGATATCTGAACGTACGAATGAAAATTCAAATGTCCCTCTTTATGAAGAAAAATCAAAGGGGGGGCGAAATAGATCTCAAGATAAACTATCCGTTAAGTCTGATAGAATCGAAAATGGGTCTGCTTTGAATAAAGAATCGTCTGTAAAACCAATCCCAATTCAGGATTTGAAGCAAAATGTTCCAGTTGAACGTGATGGTGAAAGATCTTCAAAAAAAGATTTGGCGGGAAGAGTTAAACCGCACTCGTTACCACCTTCCGGTAAAGTTCAAAACGAAACATCACGTCCTCCACAACCTTTTGTGGGTTCTCATAAAGAAAATGGTGAAAAGACTTTGTCAGTGGATGGTGTTGAAAGTGGTGATGCATCAAAAGCGAGTAAACAGAAAAAGAAAGCTGAAAATCAGAATGGAAATCAGTCCTTGAGTGCAAGACATCCGACCCCGAACAGGAATAAGGGAACACCGAGCCCACTCAGACGGGAATCATCGAGTCAGGCTGCAAGTGCAATAAAAGAAGCGAAAGCTCTTAAACACATGGCTGATCGTCTTAAGGTTTATAGCAGTTTTTTTCTTGCATTTAAGGGGTGTTTGGGTGTGCATTTGGATAGTGATTGCTAGATAGAGGTGGCAAAATTAGGCAGGTTGTGTAATTGGTCAAAACAGTTTTGTTCAGACCAAGTAATTTTTGTACGGATTCATAAAATGGCAACCCAACCTGTCTAATTTTTATATATTTGATAAATAGTTTAGAGTGAAAATGTGATTATAAAAGACAAAAAAAGTTATAATGCTCTAGTTTTTGAATAAAATGGTTTAGAAAGTTTTATGCATTCAAATACATCTAGGGAAACTTTTGACCCACCCAACTTTTTGAATCATTGGAGTTGTTTCCTTTCAAACTGTTTTTTTAAATTTTACGTTACACCCATTAGAGATGTAACATAACAAGAATCCATTGGCATGTAAATGAGTCAAAAGCGCTACCTCTTGAGTGGTTTTCTTTTCAGTTTTTAGTGCTGGGTAAACCTGTTCACCCAGGGGACAAATAATTAGTTTTGAGTTATAAGTTGATACCACCTACAACAGATTGTTAGGGTAAAGTTACTTATAACAATGTGTTTTCTATTACTTTCTTAATTAATTGAAATTTACCAAACAGTCGAACAAATATTTATCTGATTATTACGACTTCAACCAGCAAAAGCACATTCAAACACTATCTTTTAAAACCATGTTTCTTTGTGTTGCGCTGATTAACATAACTTGGCTAATTTTTGCAGAATCATGTATCAAATCATGAGAGTAATTCGTTGTATTTCCAGGCAGCCCTTAAGTTTCTTTATGGATCTTCTTTATTAGAATCTAATTATACTGAGAGTGGCAAACATGGTGATATGATACAGTCTATGGGCATGTACAGTAGTACTGCAAAATTTTGTGAGTAAGTGACATCTAGATGGCCTTTTTTGTTTCTTTTTGAATTAACCGTTCTTCTGACTTTACTACTTTAACTTCAATCTAATCACTAAAATAAGTTTAAGAGATGATTTTTAATCAATTATTATTAATAGGTATGTTGCTCACGAATACGAGAAATCGAAAGAAATGGCTGCTGCAGCACTAGCATACAAATTAGCCGAGGTTGCATACTTAAAGGTGGTTTATTCATCACATACTAGTGCCTCGAAGGATAGGCAGGAACTGCAAATGACTCTAACAGGTCCTACAGGTGTGGTGTTTTTTTTTTTTTTTATCTGTACTTTTCTTAGAGCAAATTGTAATAATAGCAACTTAATTTCTATCATGGTTACTAAAACCATCCAACTTCCCAAGTTCGATCCCCGCTTGGCACAAAAAATAATTCCTTTAAGGTACCCGTTACCAATGAAGTCTAGACCCACATGTGAAGTTCTAAAGGGTTCAATCCTTCGGGGTGCCCAGATCATGTGGGGATTAGGATGGAGGTATTTTACCGGCATCATAAGGCTCATACGGGGTGGGTCGATGGGTATCCAATTGTGGTACCGGGGCTAGGGTCCCCCCCATTACCCTTTTTTTCCCCACATATGCATTTTATACGTTTCCGGCTAAAATCACCCATAATAATAAATTTTTAAAGCACAATGGCTTTAGTAATGATATTTAAAGCTCAATGATCAAATTAGGAGAAGTTCAAGTCTGTTGTTAGTTTACTGAAAGTTGCCCTTTTCCTCCGAGTCTCACTTCTCTTGTACTTCCTCCATGTCGTGAAACGTACGACCTTTGCTTCAACACATAATGAAATGATGTACTATTGATCAAATAGCAAATGTTCTCTTAATACCAAACAATAACAGAAAATGTTTGTATTTCATAAGGAACAGGTTAACTTTCCTTGGGATCTTTCCAAAAGGAATGTTTTGTAATTCTGAATTTGTGTTAATTACTTAATATGCTCTTTTTGCTCTGAATTTGTAGGTGAGTCTCCTTCTTCGTCCGCCTCTGATATCGATAACTTGAACAACCCGGCTGTTGTTGACAAAGCTGCCCTACTCAAGGGTGTTAATGATCTTCAACTTGGTGGGAATCATGTAATTGCTGCTCGAAATAAACCCAACTTTTTGCGGATTCTTAACTTTGTAAGTGCACCCTTGGATACCAGTTAATTACTTGTTGCAACTAGAGGTGGCTATTTTGAGTTTTTGACCCATATACCCGAAAATGGTCTGGTTTGGATCATCTCTTATTTCCAACGGATCAAATGGGTAAAACTTGGAACTTACCAAAAAAGATATTAGTCAAAAAGCCACAAATTGTGTTCATAATTTGAAATGCTTTCAACCTCCTGAGCTGTTTCATTCAAGGAAAGAAGTTAAGTTGTTATCACGATAGTATAGTTCTCATGGTCTTATTTACTACATTATATATTTAACAAAAACTTCGGAAATGAGTGTTGGATGTAAACCTAACCTGACTTGTTTAGACCGTCTCTAAAAAATTCCCTTTGACCCAAACCTGTTTTGACCTGCTGCACAACTGTTTGGTTTGGCATCTCACATATGAAGTCTTTGGCAGGCACAAGATGTCAACTTTGCAATGGAAGCTTCTAGGAGATCTCAGATTGCTCTTGCAGCCTCTGGGTCACAATCAGAACATGCCCACCATAAGGAAGTAATTAAACCAGCTCTTGATTTCAACTTTCAAGACATTGAAGGATTGTTACAAATCGTACGGGTTGCAATGGAAGTAATTAGCAAGTGATTTTCGGGTAATTTGATGCATCTGGTGGATCTCTCAGCTATAAACCACGTGTTTATCGATTTGAATCTTGGGGATTTTCAAAACGAGAAAATTTCTTGTGGATTTCTCAAACACCCTTTGTACAACTGTACAGTACTAGTTGAACTGCATTACTTCCCAATACAAATAAGGAGCTAAGATCCAATAGTGATCAAATAAAACCCGCAGATTAAAGATTTTGATCAGATTAGTGTTCATTTTAGTGAGGATGGTTTTGAAACAACTGTGAGAAAAGGTTAATTCATCGTTGTTAATTTGTTATCTTGATTGTCATTTGTAAAGCATTGACGTCAAGTTTTTCTTTTCGAGGTACGTAAACGTCATATAGACCAACCTTAAGCTTTTTTTTTTGTTTGTCAAAGTTTTGTATATGTATTAATTGTCATTTTGGTGGTGTTGCAGTTGATATTCTGTATATAATGGTGTCGTAGAGTTAGATTACGTTCAGCAGTGGCAGAAATTGCCGAGTAAATACTTGATGTAGCATCGAAGATGGTTGGCAGGTGAGATTTCATTGTAATTTCCTTTTTTTTTTTGAAATCACTAAACATAACAAAAACATCTAGGTCTCGTATAATATATTACAGTATACATAATAGGGATAAGTGTTTGGAAACGTATTCAACTTTAGTCCAAAGTCTCTATTTAATGTATCCAACTTAGAACACTTCTATTTTTTCAAGTATTTCTATTTTATGCACCTGGTGGTAGTTTTGCCGACATGATATCCATATAAGTTGCTACGTTATCAAAAGTACCACAAGATACATGCAATAGTAGTTGAAAGTTGGATATATACAATAGCAACATTTAAGGTTTGGATACATAACATGGATTTCGAAGATTCCGGGCTATGGTTAAATACATTTACAAGTACTCCCCTGTATAATAGTAATCTTAGTGATGATTATTGATGCAAGTTTTTTTGGTTTCTTCAATATGGTTATGATGATTTTTTGATCTTTTTCCTTCTTTGTATCAGATAAATGGTGGGCAAAATGCCTTGACGAGGATGATAATGATGATAAAGCATAATTTGTATTGCATTTTTGCTTGTATAAAGAGAGGCTCGTCGTATGGACCTTAGAAGAACATAAATGTATGAGAGAATGAGATCCACGAATGTGTTGTATGAGAGAATGAGATTCGCGAATGTGCTGTAAAAGCATTGTTTTACATGAATCCAATGAGTAAACCTTCCCCGGACATTATTAGTTTTATATAATAGTTAAGATTTAAATCATCCAAGCTTTGGTATTTATCAATACATAAAAAGGTCTTTTTCCACTCATGCCTCTTTTAGTATAGCCATCAAGGGGAGGAAGCAAGAAATATGACATCTGGCCAGTCTTTTAGTTGTACGCATCGGCAATGTTTTATGTGGTAAGGTATTTTTAATTTGGATTTACCCGATCCAAAAAAGGTTCAGATTAATTTAATCCGGTAGTTTGGGTCTGGTTTATGAGGATCCAGATTGCCAGGGTTGTATGTTTTCGAGGGTGTGAGAAGTGTGACAATCAGGACCTCAAAGCGTAGGGGTATCCTTATCCTAATTCTAAATGAGTGTAAAGGGACTATATCACTCTGAAGCCTAAACGCTTCTGTTAAAGTTCTTCATGTTAGAAGCTCTAATATACAGACTAATTTAAGCGACAGTTGGATAGTTCGAATGGAGATCTTTCCGGGTATTCCTGTGAACAACTATTTCTATAGGATCTTGGAAAAAACTCGACTTATACGATTGGGTTAAAGAACTTGAATATTCAGATATAGACATTATGTGTACATCTTAGCTAAAAAATAATTGTCATCTTTGGATACCTATAGTGGGAAAACCTCGTTTGTTTACATTTACGTTGCTAGTCTTCACTTGTTGGTGCAACAACAATACTTAATTCCGTCAAAGGTGGGGTATGGGGAGGCTTCATTTGTTGGTGCATTGTTAATAACAAGAAGAAATGACATTTCCATTTTTAAGAGCAATACCACAACCACACCATCGTACAATAAAAAAAAGGAATAAAAGAAAATAAAATTGTCGTCATTTATCAAATGCGCAAAAAAGTTTGCACAAAGTAAAATCAATATATATATCATTAAGGGATGATGGCTCAGATAGATAGCGCAGTATAAACAACTGGCATATAGTTGTAGTGACCAAAAATAAAGTGACAAAAAAAAGTTTCAAAAATATAAGAAAAAATGAAGAAAAAAAAAGGTTCAAAACAAAAAAAGAAAGGGATAGTGCAAAAAGTTTTTTGGGTAAAGAAATTTATGTTGGTTAGATTCTTTGTGCAAAAAGTTTGCACAAAGTAAAATCAATATATATATCATTAAGGAATGATGGCTCAGATAGATAGCGCAGTATGAGCAACTGGCATATAGTTGTAGTGACCAAAAATAAAGTGACAAAAAAAAAGGTTCAAAACTAAAAATAAAATAAATATAAAAAAAAGGTTCAAAACAAAAAAGAAAGGGTTCAAAAAAAGTTCAAAACATAGTGCAAAAGGTTTTTTGGGTAAAAGAATTTATGCTGGTTAGATTCTTTGTGCAAAAAGTTTGCACAAAGTTAAAACAATATATATATATAGGATTTTGCTAACTATAGCCCCCAAGGCTATAGTTAAGCTGTCCATTTTAAAAATGTTCTTTATTTAATGATCTAAACATTAACTTTATAAAGAATCTCCATTCATCTAATTATGGTTATTTATTAATAACTCAATATTTTTCTTTTTAGTTTATACATTTTTATTCATCTAATTATGGTTGTCCAAAAAAAAATTGTACTATTTATATAAAAAGTCCACCTTTGAATTTTATG
>JAOXNX010000019.1:23262797-23276194 GCA_028566075.1 Solidago caesia
GTCAACTAGCGTTTTGAGCCTTTAAAATTGCACTTTTGATTCCATACATTGAATTTTTATTCTTCATATTTCTCTCTTAGTCTCTTTTTCCACTTAGGATTCAAGCTCAAAAACACAATCTATACTACCTATAAAACATTTAGCCTTTTTTTTAAGATTAAAATTTGGAATAGCTCGGGTAGAATGCTAGTAACAAATAACGTGAAGGGAGGGAAAAACGTAAGAAATTTAACAACGGTAATTGTCCTTCGCCTCTTAATCGTAACATAATAAGAGAAGCGTTTCTCAAATATGTGACTTCTTTACAACATAATGAGAGGCCCAACAAACACATCAAACATAATACTAGTCAAGAATGCAATGCACATCACATGTTGACCACATTCCTTGATCGGATCAACTATAATATTGATTCTTGATACTGAACATTATTGACCAAACACGAGAAAACTTGAGCCAGAAGAAAATGGACAATTACTTTGTCAACAAGGAAGCGTAAGTGTTTACGTTTTACGAGTTATCTCATTTAGTTAGTATTAAATTTATTTAATTAGTTTCTTTATTAGATTACTATGACCATGGAGTTAGCTTTATTAGAAAAGTATTGGTATTTGTCAAGGAACTCCGTATTTCATGACCTAATTAGTCTTCATAGTCTACAATAAATAATGGGGTCGCTAGCCAAGGTTTTTGTTATGATTTTGAAAGAGTTAGTGTAAATGTTGATCTCCTTAGTACTTACACACATCTAACATAACATTAGTGTCTACATAGTAGCAATCTCGTGACATCAAGTAGTATTCGAGCGAAATGAGCCTATTCTCGTTGAAAAATCATTACAACCTTCCCCATTGTTCACCATCACCACCGATCTCATGGCTAGTGACGCTCTTCATCGGGTTTGATTTGATTGATTCAAACAATCAGTATAACAACCTCAAGAAACCATTTTCTTAGCAACAAAATAATGATGGTAAAACAACCATTCAAATATCTTAGTCCAGCATCTCATTTCTCTTCTAAACTAAAAGAACCATTTTAACGAAACAACCCACTTAAAACGCCTTGTGCCCATCCAACATAAAGACTTCCAATCTCATATCGATAATGTGACACTGAATCAGCATTCCACAAGTATAGCTATGCATAAAAATGCATATGAACCCGTACAAGATTAGTGTATAAAGACTATTGGTGAAATCAAAATCTAAGAGTGATAAGATCTCAATTGCCAATATGAAAGGACAAGGATGAAGTCACATTTGATATACTACATGTTTCAAACAAGATCAACAAAAATCTGAAACTATTAATGAAGCACTTTCAGATTAACATACATATTGTTGGGGGAATCATTCCTTTGCCAAATGAATTGTAACTAGACTCCTAGAAGCAAGTATCTCTAAGTATTGTTTAAGGCTTCAAGAAAAAAAAAATCCAATATAGCCTTAAACAATACTTAGAGACATCTAATGTTCAGTAAAAAGAGTCTAGTAACAAGCTACAATTCATATGCATGTTACAATTCATTTAGCAAAGGAATGATTCCCCCAAAAATATGTATGTTAATCTAAAGATGCAAAAGACGAAGTCAAATGCTAAATATTAATAAAGGAAAGTCAGGGACGAGTTTTTGTCAAGGATAGGATAAGGATTAAGGAGGTGCAACATCATTTTGCCAAACAATAAGAGCTTATCCGAAATAAGTTAGGTGATACAGCAGTTAACAAAAAAGTATATATTAATATTGGATTTTGCTATTCGTAGCCTTTAAGGCTACAAATAACATGCAGTAAAATGTTATACATAAAAATAACCGTCCCCTAAAGATAATTTCCAATGTCTTATCCATAGCCCTAAGAGATATAAATAGCAAACTCCTTTAATATTTTAGCCTTTTAGGAGTGATTATCATCTAGTAGGTTTTTAACTAGTACTATATTTATCTTTAATTTAATTGGTTTCCTTGTTAAATACACGAAATCAGTAGTATAAAAGTTACCTGTATATAGGTATTATTAGTATTTAATAATCATCCAATTAGTTTCCTAGTACTAGTCCTCATAGTTTACTATATATAGGGTCTCTAGTTTGATGTGTTGACATTTATTTCTATGACTTCAATATAAAATCAAAAAGTCAAGAAGTTCTCAGGTTCCAACTTTTTGATGCTCTTACAAACATCAGACAACACGTAATTGTCTAGTTTGTAGCAGTCTCACTGCATCAAATGTACACTAACTGCATCAGATATACAACCGTATCACACTATAACAAAGTACAGTGTGTGTTGTAGTCCAAATTATTTGCAAGCATTCAAGTTGATAACAAGTTTAGGTTAAAACAGAACTATTGCAAACTATTGCATATAATGCTGGGAAGCATTTTTAATCAATTATAATATAACTTTAAACTATTAAGTATACATTACATTCTTTCCCAACCGTATCCATATAAAATATCAACTTTTTCATGTCCAATATTGGACACACCATACCCAATCCTACATACCTACGTACACGTTCTTTTCCTTTTCTAGAAAAAAGAGTAACTAATTGGTAGTTTGCTACCCACAAAAAGTGAGTCTGAGCGCCCAGGTTACTCAACCTACATGGAATTTTAGACCCGGAATTCTAGTCAATTAAAGGCAATGCCTTGGAGAGAAACTTACTTGGAGAACAAATCATTCTATAGATTTACCCTAAATCCACCATCTCTACTTTGTTTTTGGAAGGTGTAAATTACTTGCGAATGTCAGGAGATCTAGCATACGTTGTCTTAACCACGTCTGCGCTAGAGAGCCCCCTCATAGAATAGATCCCCAATGAGAAACCCCAGTCACCCAGAGATCTAATGAGGAAAACTCACTCAGGCCCGCCATAGGTGGAAACTACATACCCGTGACCAACCCCAAATATGCCTAGTGTGGGACTTGAACTTGAGATCTCTTGTGAGGAAACAGGCCTCCTTGCCACTAGACCATTTGGTGATGGTTCCATCCTCTCCTAATTGTAAACTTAAATCAAAACTAAAAAAGATATACCTCTCTAGTCCGGCCACGAATTAAACACCACACAAAATCATGTATGCTTTTCTTTTCTTGCAAGTTACTTTTTCTTCTAAGTTACTTAATTCGCCTTGTTTATGTGTCTGTTTAAATCCGGAATAAACGAGGCGAAACTTGCAAGAAAAAGTAATGTGCAAGAAAAGAAAAGGATACATGATTTTGTGTGATGTTTAATTCGTAGCTGGACTAAAGAGGTATCTCATTTCAGTTTTGATTTAAGTTTACAATTAAGAGAAGATGGAATTAAGGTAAATCTATAGAATGATTTGTTCTCCAAATAAGTTTCTCTCCAAGGCATTGCCTTTAATAGACTAGAATTCCAGCACCAAAAAGTCAAACATTAATGCCCTCGATCACACACTTAATGCCCTCAATCACACACTAATTCACAAAAAAATATAACCAACAGAGACTAATAACTCCGCATATATAATATATAATAATATACATACATATATATAGGTTCTGATTAAAATAAAATAAGTATTAAAGTAAAACAAATAAAAAATCATTTTCTCTTAACTGAAAATCGTTGTGCATCATGAAAATCTTCGTGCATCAATCTGTATACTTGTGTTCTATGAATCTTCGTGCATCAATTTTATCATTATCCAATGGTCAAGATTATATCTTATTTGTTTTATTTTAATACTTGTTTTACAATAACTACTCCCATAATATATAACCATAGTATCAAACTACAATAATCATAAGTTTGCGACTCGCCTTGACTCGGCCCAAGTTCACAACCCGACTCGTAAGAGTTGGGAGCAAATAAGAGTTACATAAAAAGTTGACTCGTTTTTGGTGTAAATCGACTAGATTCGTAAAAGTCGACTAGTGACTCGTAAGAGTCTAACAACTATGCTGAAAATATCAATTGAAAGATTTAGAAGTTGAAAACTTGAAATGGCTAAAAACAAAGTACGGATTTTACTCAAAAACGTTTTATGGATGGGAAGGTGATATATTTATCATGGATTGTAAAAATATCAATTTTGGATTTTATTATTTCAATCCTTCTCATGGATTTTATTAAGATACTTTCATGGATGAATTTTGTTACTAAGTAATTCTTAGCATTTCAATTTTATATCGTTGTTTACAAACTCGGGCTCGGTTTTGATATATGTGTTTTCATTTTCAATCAAAACTTTATAACTACTTTTAAGGTGGCCTAATAGTTAATATCTTGATATCACTACAATAGGACTCAATTTTAAATCCTAATTTAGAGCTGCAATCGAGAAGAGTTGAGCTCGAGTTCGGGCGTTCGGCTCAATAGCTCGACGAGTTTTCAGTATGCAAGCTCGAGCTTGGCTCAAAAGGCTCGATAATATACGCACATTTTTTTTTTATACAATACCATAAGTCAAAAGTCAATGTTATAACTTTAAAAATAACATCATTTCAAAATTTCAATACTAACATTCTTAAACACTAGTCTAACATTAACATCAATTATAAAGAGTAGAATAGTAAACATAAGTAACCAAAGTTTAAATATCTTAAATTCTATAGCAAAATGCTTTCTACTGGACATCATGAGCTGCAAAAGCTCGAAAATCTCAATAATATACCTAAGCTCGATAATCACTCGAGCCGAGTCACTAAAAGCCCAAGCTCGACTTGTTTAAGTATTTCGATGATTAAATGCTCAGGCTCGAGATTTGATAATAGCTCGACTCGATCAGACCGAGCTCGGGTTTCTAACCCTACCCTGATTTTATTTTATATTATTTTCAGCGTAAAAAAACTTTAATGTTATTCGGATAAGTTTACAAAAATGATCGAACTCAATAGGTTTTTTCTTTTTGTAAGGGAATAGATACATGCATTCAATATAACTAGATGGATGTCCGCGCAACGCGGCGGTAAAGGTGGCGACAACAGTGTGGTGGCAGCGGCGACTGGTGGCAGCGGCAAGTAGTGTGGGTAATTGATATAAAAATAATTGATGTAAATGGGGCAGTGTAGTTATTTTAGGAGTTAAGGGATAGATGGTGTAAATTAATAGGGATATTATATGTATATCAAATGAAGATATTTTAAATAGTAAATAATGGTGGGGGGCATTTAGGTAGATCAAATCATTTTTTGAGAAATGAGGTAGAAAGAAAATTGTTTATATAATATTATAGATTATAGATAAAAAAAAAGTAATTGAATTTCGCAATATACAAAAAACGTCCAAATCAAATATCAACTATAAATTATTATTTTTTACAATAAGCCCTTCTTTTTAATATATTATACAAAGATATATCATTACATAGGCATAGAAGGCAAGCGGGCAACAAGCTGCGCCGCTAATATATCTAAAAATATTAAAGGGTCATTTACACGTTATAGCGGAACTTGAACACTTTCCTTAGGGGGGCGGTAATGTAAAACTTTTTATTTTTACACTATCAACTCAAAGTTTTAGAGGACCGGGACCCCGAGCCCCTTAATAATCCCGCCTATTTTACAGGTCTAAAAGTCAACACTCATCAATGATCTACTTATACATGTTTAAAAAGCGTTACATGCTTTTCAAAAAAAAAAAAGTTTACATTATCAGATGCAAATG
Organism: Solidago caesia; assembly: GCA_028566075.1. Taxonomy (NCBI): domain Eukaryota; kingdom Viridiplantae; phylum Streptophyta; class Magnoliopsida; order Asterales; family Asteraceae; genus Solidago; species Solidago caesia. The sequence continues at coordinate 23,268,437 of JAOXNX010000019.1, forward strand.
CAACTCGAAGTCGATTAATCGTGCCTTTGGTTCACAACTACTATGAAGGTATATGGTGGAATTGGAATCGCATTTAGTTCACAAGAGTGTTTGGTTGTAATAGTTTGAAGGAATTGAACTCCTTTGGAACGAAAACATTCCTTTATACGAAGGAATTGAATTCCTTAGGATAGTAAAAAGATTTAAATTCCATGAATCTTGCAAAGACCAAAACACTACATCAGTCTTCTTCCTTCCCCTTCTAAAAATTACTTTCATTTGTTTATACATCATTCTTGAGATTATCTAAAATTTTGTTTTATCAAGTGTTCTTATTTATTTGTATACTTGAGTTAAGAAACATTTTGTGAAATAAACACAACACAATTTACATTTCATTTCATCAAATTCCATTCTATTAAATTTCTTTTCCATCAAATTGCATTCTTTTGAAAAACATCATACGAACCAAACACCACCGTTTGTGTTAGAATAGAAAATACTTACAAGTTACAACTACATTCCAACTCTTCTGTAAGGTGAATGATAAAAAAGAAAAGTCGTTCACATTAACTTCGAAAAACATCATATGTTTTAACTGGTAAGATTGATCTAGAAAAAAGTAATGAATATACATTAGAATTTTTGCTTTCAGCAGACTTATTAAATTTGATCCTAGCTGTCAGCAAACTAATGCGATGAAAAGTGAATGATTATAATTAGAATACAAAAATTACAAGAAGAAAACACATTTGAAGGAGATTGACTTTGCTGAAATCAGTTCTTGGATCGACTCCCGTATATAGTATCTCAACTTTTAAAGCTCCCATAGGTGTTTCGAAGATGGAATTGATGCGCAGTAAGTTTTTTATTGGGGTTGAAGGAAAAGATAGGAAAATGACCTGGGTTTGTTGGAGTAAAGTGTTGGCTTCAAAGAAAAACGGTGGTCTTGGGGTGTCTAGTTTCTTTGCGTTAATTCGGGCTCTTTTGTTTAAATGGGTGTGGCGGTTTACCACTCAAGGGTCTTCGTTATGCGCCAGATTCATTAAAGCTATTCATGGCGTCCATGGAACTCTTAATAACTCTGGTGCATCATCTAAACGTTCCATTTGGTTAGATATTATTCGGGAGATGGATTCTCTTAAAAATAAAAGGATAGATCTGATAGATGCACTGTAGGAAGAAGTTGGGAAATGGTGAGGATACCAGTTTTTGGGAAGAAGTTTGGTTAGGCGACAACATGTTGAAATGCCAATTTCCGAAGCTATATGCTTTTAGAAACATGTAAACAAATTACTATCGCTGAGAAGATGAGACATCCTTCTGTTGAGGAATCATATCTCCGAATTCCAAGGGGTGGTATAGAACGTGAACAACAATCTAATTTGGACTCTCGACTAGCAGGTTTACTTTTGGTTCAAACGCATGATCGTTGGTACTGGGATTTGAATGTTACAGGTGAATTCTCTGTTCGTACTTTACTAGACGATATTTTGTTACTTAAGGACGCAGTGCCTACGAGATGGGTGAAGCTAATCCCGACTAAAGTTAATGTGTTGGCTTGGAAAGTTTGAATGGATAAATTGCCTACCATACTAAATTTATCAATTAAGGGAATTGAAATTAACTCTATTGTATGTCCTATATGCAATGTGAAAGTAGAGTCGACGTATCATTTGATGTTCTCATGCTCAAGCTCAATGGTGAGAGACGTGTTGGGCAAGATATTTCAATGGTGGGAGCTGGATTGGATAGAGATTCATTCATATGATGAGTGGTTAACATGGTTTAGTAACATCCGTATGTCTAAGCAGCCGAAGACTGTTTTGGAAGGGTTTTTTTTATGTGACATGGATGTATCTTTGGAGATTTCGAAATCAACTTTTGTTCGATTCAAACAACCTTAGAAGATCGGTTATTTTTAGTGATATAGTATCTTTATCGTATGATTGGTGTTCTAATCGTTGTAAAATTAGGTTCAATTGGGTAACTTGGGTGCAAAACCCAAAGATTGCCGGTTTGTAACTTTACTTTTGTTTATTCTAGCGTCTTGCTAGATAGTGCTAAATAAAATTTGCTGTTCAAAAAAAGAAAAAAACCCTTAGCAAATACACCAATTCTTCTTAATAAAACAATTGAGTGTGACATAAACATAAAACTTACAGACACCATAGATACAGATAGGAAAATAAAAATGCAACGATAACAAAGTTTAACGATCAATGTTCAAAGCTGGTTAATTAATATTGAACGTAGGTCGTAAGGACTAAGGAGTAATGAAAGTTTAAATTAAACAAAGTTAAAGAGGTAACAACATTGATATATTACAGTCAAAACACAAGGTTTCTTTTTTTACAAAATGGGGGTTGAAGCACCATTGGAATACAAAATTTGGTGCAAGTGGAGAAAAAACAACTCTAAGAAAAATAGCTTCTCAGCTCTTGTTCTTAGTGTTTGGTTAGATGGCTGAACATTGCAGCTTACCAGTCACTTCAAAAATAATAAAATGTGATTAAGAAACAATGTTTACTTGGTTTTGAATGTTCTGTAAGGCCTGTTGAAAATTGGGTTACATAGTAGTTCTTTAGCAGATGGTCGCCGGACAGGATCGGGGTCCAACATCACCTGCATCATATAGACAAAAAAAAAAAAAAAAACTTCTGAGAGCCGGAATTGAAAACATAGTTTGATAAGAATATTTATCTGAGTAAGCACCTTATTAGTTATAAAAAAATTTTTCCATAAATTACTATCAACTATATGCCATAGATCTTATCTAAGTAAAATAGTATAACAAAAACAGCAAACTAAATGTATCTGCACAAATCAGTATCAACTTATTTGTAGCAATAACTTGGAGGTGATGCTTCCAACACCTTTACATATGAAAATGTTGATATGGTTTATGTGTTATCTATTAGTATGTCAAACATAGATATAATCATAAAAAACAACAAAACAAACAGTTCAAATGGGCAACTCACTAAAAGTGTAACTTTAAAGCATAAAAAGCACCTTATATATTTAATTTAATTCAATAGTTAAGTTAAAACTAAGATTCATATAAGGCAACCCAACGTCCCAACATGACTTGTTCCAACCTGTATATATATATTACCCGTTCTGACCTAAAGCTATTTTGCCATATTTAGCAAAAATTTATGGAAATAATAGGAGTGCAACATGAAAGCTTTCTTAAAAAAAATATTATAGTGAGTAATGATTTATACCTTAAGTATATTCTGAAATTGAACCGAATGAACAGGAAGAAGAGGGAGCTTCCCTTCCCTGAGATTTTGAAAAAAAGGTCCAGAGTCGGGCAACATTGAACCCCTTATAAGTTCATAAATAGTTGCTCCAAGAGAAAAAATATCAACTTTGTCTAGATGATCATAATTATCATTCAAGATTTCTTGTGGCATGTATCTTGCATCGCCTTCTTCAATTGGTAAGCTTCCGTCAAGGAGACTTGCACAACCAAAATCACCAAGCTTGTATATGCCATTCTTCACATATATATTTTCAGGCTTTACATCTAAGTGAACTATCCCTTTCTCGTGTATAAATTGTAATGCCTTGGCTATCTGTAACCATATCACAATTATAATAATTTAGTAATCAAACTTGAAACTTTATCACTTGTATATAAAGAACATTGCCAACTGAAAGAGAAGCATCATCAAAATTAAATTAAGTTCATATTAAACAGCTGCAAGATTCATTTGTGTGGAACGAGTCCATATCCACATGATGTTAACAAGCAGGAAATATTTTTAAGTTGGATATATACATAATGCCTACATCTCTATAATTTTACATAGTGATTATAGCACACCAATCAAATAATTATAGCACGCAGAATAAAAGGAAAGACTGTATTCAAGTTGATCCTTTTAGAAAATAAACAAATGTGTTGTATAAAAGATATTAACCTGGTGCATTGCTTCCAACACTTCACCCTCTAGACTCAGTCTTGTTGAGTGGTTAATAGATAGACTGTGATCACAGAGTTCCATCTGAATGTAGAGTTGCTCGTTTTCAAACCAAGAAGTATTGTATCCAACAATATTATCATGATAGCCTGCAAGTTTATATAAAGATTTTTGTTTAAAAAAAAGCATATAATACGGGAATTTGGGAACTAAGAAAAGAGTTTTCAGATTGACTCACCAATAGCAGCTAAAGCTTGAACTTCCATCAAAGCTTTTTGCCTGTAAAACGCAATATAAGCCATCTAGAATCAAAAGAAGTATGCCCACATGCACGCATACATATATTTTATCAACATTTTAGAGCAGCATATAGTGGGAAAATCGGAGTACCTATCAGTGTCCTGATATAGTTTCCTCGTGCTTCGTTTCACAGCATACATGCAACCATCGATTCTCTTCAAGACTTTGAATACATGGCTGAAGTTTCCAGTACCAATTTGCTGCATAATGGAAAAGTTAGTTCTAAAAGAAAAGAACTATAGTTGGCATCTTATATAAAAGAACTTAGTACTATTCTTTTTCAACTCAATATTCACTATACCTCTATTTCATGAAAATCTGTCCGGTAGCGTGAAAGACCATCACCACCAATTGTGGCAGGGAGGAAAACTGTTCAATGTAAGGTATACATCACAATTAAGTTTCCAATAGAAAAACAGAAATAGGCACTCAACTCGCAATTGTTCGATAAAAACAACAATATCACCCACAATTGTATTTCTTTTTTGTCATATCTACTGAAACATTTGTATAATGCATTTGAGGAAGAGCTTCTGGTGGTTGTTACGTATACAACAAGTTAATTGGTATCTACCTGCACACTTGGATCTGCGATCACCAAACGGATCAATACCATTTTCTGAAGTGTCCTTGATGTAGGGATTCTTCATACATGGAGGAGGCATTACCCGACAACGTAATGCAACGGCAGATTGTGAAACATACCCCTGCTTGTTGCTTTGAAGTTCAGTTGCAACTTTATCATCCATTTCAGTTTCAACTGGTGGGTCATCTTCCAGCTTCAAAAGTGCTGTCGCATTGCAAAATGGATACGGTATTAGCCTATTATGTATTACAAGAACGACCAATTTCATCATTACATCACATGTGCAGCAAAGATTAAAATTTATAGCAACAGTTACGAAGAAACATGTGGCAAGTCAATGCCACTTATATAAAATAAATTTATAAGGAGCAAGCTAACTAACCTTCTCTTTGCCTTTTACTTCTGATAGACTTTAACTTCTCTGGTGATTTTGGACATGGCATCTCTTCCAACTAAACAAATACATAAATATATATCATAAACAAAATCAAAAACTTTGATTTGACAAATAGCAAGTAAACAACCTCTTCAAAATTTACCTTATTACACCCGACAGTGACCGGCAATGGCCGAGCTTCTGGAGTAATGTAATCCGGGGTGCTGCAACCAAAAAATATTTATAGAAAAACATCATTATCCAGAATTGAGAATTCAAAATAAACAAACACAAGTTTATTTTCTACGGGAAAAAAAAAAAGAAAACAAAACATTAGCCTTTAAATTACTAAAAATGTGCAATTGTAAAATTACACCACAATTATACAATATACATTCATTCAGCTAGGCAATGTGCTACAGATTATTTATAGACTCGAATCTATAAAAAGCTAAAGTAGTCATTTTTAAGTGCTAATGAAAAAAAAATTAACTGTCCAAAATCAGCAACAATCCACCAGTTTTAAAGTACATGTTTTCCCCCCTAATGTAAGCTAAAAACAAACCAGGAATCCATACGTTTTTGTTTTCGTAAAGCGCACTAACCTATTAGCACTTAAAATGCAGACTATACAATTTCATGAAGAGTTTTGATAAAAACATAAACGGTTTATAAATTACACACGATCACTCCACGAGCTGTTATCCCCTGAAATCGGTAAAAGTATCCAAACACTTGACTATACATTTTTGCTATTAAAAAACGCAATAACCTATAAGCACTTAAAATACACACAATACAATATCATCATCAATCAGGTATCAGACTTTTTGACCTAATTCAATTTACTAAACTAATCATAACAATAATCAACTTTACAAACCCTAGAAATCTATAAATAAATAAAAAATCCTAAAGCCTCAAACTAAAATTAAATTAAATTGTTAAAAAAAGAAAATATAAAAATTACCAGAAAAAATCCTGACTGAGAATGAAATCCTTATCATCCAAATTAACGTCAGTATCAAAATCCAAAACCTTGGCTGACGGAAACGATGTCGTATTAGCCGGCTGCACGGATTCAGATGCATTCTGACCTGATATCACTACTTCATCTAGGAGATTCGGGAACCTCAACGAATTATTATTATTATTATTATTCCGATGAATCGGTGGTTTGAAAGTGATTTGACCTAACTGGACTGATAAATGTGTGGTCAACGAGCCTTTCATTTTCTTATTATTTGTATCTCTTCTGCTGCTGCTGGTGGTTCTACTTCTCTTGAAACTGCTCCTCATTAATCGATTGATTAATAGTAAACGTTAATTATAGATACAGATTGTTTGTATCTATATATGTGTGTATATATATATATCTGTTGTGTGTGTAGAGAGAGATATAGATATAGATTTTTATAATATAAAGTAAGTGTGTGTGTGTGTGTGTGAGTGTGTTGGAGAGAGAGAGAGAGAGAGAGAGAGAGAGAGATGGGAATTGGGAATGAAAACAAAATTCAAAATATGCGCGGGTTAATTGATATTTGCAAGGGCATGTGTGAATGTGGATCGTACAGTTTTGCGTTTCCTTTAGGTGTGGGGCCCACTAAGCACTGAGATTAGTGTGTCTTGTAAGCTATATAGATTATAGGCCTATTGGATCATCATGTCATGTACTTCTGATAATTGGGTTGGTGATTTGTTAAGCCCATGGCCCATGACTGCACTAGTCTTGTTTACTATGTTCTATTGGGTCAAAAGACAATCAAGATTCAAGAGTGAGTTCATCTGAAGTTAATTTAGCAAAAATGATATATGTGACTCTGTTTACTTAGGAATTAATAAGTTTAATAAAAATACCTAATTTATTAAGTTAATTAATGATCACGTATGTAGTTACATACATGTTAATAAGGCTCAAGGGCATGACAAAACAACCCCTTGGCCCATCTCATATTTATGTATGTATTATACTATTTTGACAGACACCCAATTACTCATTTGCTTATAAATACCCCCATCTCATAAGTGACTAATAGATATTCCATTTGGTACCATAAAAGGGAATCACTAATATATATATATATATATGAGTTGGTTATTGTAAAACAAATATTAAAGTAAAACAAGTAAGATAAGATCTTGACCATTAAATCATGATAAAATTGATGTACGAAGATTCATAGACACAAGTATACACAATGATGCACGAAGATTCTCATGATGCACGGCGATTTCCAGTAAAGTGAAAAAAATTATTTTATTTATTTTACTTTATTACTTGTTTTATTTGAACCATAACATATAGATATATATATCTCTACTCCCTTATAAAAATTATATCTACTTGTTGAAAAAGTTAGAAAAAAAGAGTTACGAAATTACAAAACTGTCTCATTTGCCAATAAACTCTCACATCCGTGCCTCTATATCTCAACCCTCCTCTTTATCTCAACCTAATTAATATGGACTCTTCTTCTGCCCAATTAAACTCTCAACCTTACGCACGCCGCCTCTTTATCTCAACCCAATCAATTGCTTCTTCCTCGCATACACAACCCCATTCCACTGCGTCTTCATCAGCGCCC